>OMNW01009435.1:0-31070 GCA_900303245.1 Selene dorsalis
GCATGACTTTGGAGAAAGGTTGTCAAGCGCAGCGTTGCAGTGGTAAATGGGATTTAGGCTTAGTCAACACAGATGAGTCAGTATGGAAACTGTGGGAGAAAGACCGCCGGGTAACGCTGTGATGTTTATGCTCTGTGGACCAGGAGGTTTGAGAGAGAGGATGAGGCTGCAAGGGGGAAAAAAAGGGAAGACAAATGGTAAAAGACATTGGGGAATAGAGTGAGATGAAACTCAAGGTTTAAGAGATTAAATAAGCAGGGAAGAGGAAGAACTTAAAGATAGTGCGTTTGAGTTGGAGGAAGGAGAATAAATGGAGAGCAAAAGGGAAGGAAAGCAAGACGATATCTTGACAATCCTGCAGAAAGCACAGTCTGACAACCTGAGAAGGGAACAACAGATTAAGCGCATGAGGAAGAGTTAGGCTCCTGGGATGACCTCACTGTCCAAATCCTTCTCTGGTAAACACATGTCTCGTCAAAAACACATGAGGGATCAACCGGAGAGCTGATGATGTCACTTAAAATGACCAGGGTTCAATTTCCCACAGTTCATAATGGACGACTGAAATTAACACTACAATAATCTCTTGAAAAAGAAAGGCAAAACTAACACTAAAACAGCAGATGTGCGGGAAAACCCATCACTCTGAAAATCCCTTGAAGCACTAAGAGCCATTAACTGCTCCTTATTAGCCTCTGTGTAAAGAAGAAAACACCAGAAATGCACTAAAAAGAGCTTGTAAGAGAAGGAAAGAAAGCGAAGCTGTTTAATATTTAGCATCTTTACACCAACCATCTGCCAATGTCTGCGGGGCTGAGGAAAGAGTGGAGAATGCCATCCACCACATACGGCTTTTAATAATTCATGTGTATGCTGCAGCGCCACCGCGGCCCTCTGCACTGTGAAATGTAACCGGGCCTCATTAGAATGGCCAGCTGGAGTTCCCCCTGAAAAATAATAATACACACGCGCACGGAACCAGTCTCTGACAGACGTGTGCAAATGTACAAACATAAATATCACTGAGCAGGTGGTTGGGGTGGATGAGTGAGATAAGAGCAAGTCAGACAGGACACAGAACATTCTGGGAGGAGTCAAGAGACGGGGCCCACCAACATGAGGAGCATGACTGGCTCTTTGCAAGTTGTGAGTGCTCCAAAACAATAAGACCCCATATTGAAAACACAGCACAAAGAACAAGGGACAAAAAATCAAACATCATAATAAACCATCTAGCATCCGGATTAGAGGTATTACCACCTACCGGACTTCAGTGTGGTACATTGGATTACTGGCATTGTCTGTAACTGATTGAAGACTCGCAGAGAAGGGAGGGAGGGACAGAGTTGGCAGTTTGATTGACACATCTCGATCCAATTGATTTGAACGTGGCATTCAAAATGATTGGATGGTGTTTTTCCAGTACACATCCACTGACTGACTTTTTTCATTTTTGTGAAAAAGCATTCAATTAATTGGTTGCAATCTGGGCGTGAAGAGGATTTCAAGCAATTCAGTATAAAAATGCTCCAGAAATAGATCTCCAACCCTACCTTTAATCAAAACCACACTCTCCCTCCTATAGTCTCAACTAATGAACAGAGGTCCATAAAAGACCTGTGCAAATGAGCATTTCCTGTGGCGATTCTTAAAATAGACCACCAGGAGTAGTGTACTCTCCAAAGCCGTACCTTTAGGGTACAGAGTGGTGGATTTCTGTATCAATAAATAACCAGGCTGCATGAGTCTAATTACAAACCTGAAAGGATTTAGACTCCCCCCTCTGCACCTGGGTAAGGAATGTTCCCCTGTGTTTATGTTGATGGGAGGTTTGCACTTAAAGTTACTGGGAAGCAGAGGGGAGACGTGAGCTTATGTGCTTCTAATTAATAAAATCTCCTTAGGGGGAAAATGTGCTGAAAGCACTGCATGACTGTAACAATCTCTTGCTTTCTTTCATGTCAGCGCAGGCATTGTACATGCAAGTAAGCAATGAAGGAACATGCTTTCAGGTTGTTTCACTAACAAATATTCACAGTGTGCACTGAGGGTGTAAGTATCAAGACACAGTTTTTCTCAGCAACACGTCCCAGGAGGGCACCTGGGCTCAAAATCACGCTTGTACAGCGAACGCGTGCATGCGTGCTTATGAATTCTACATGCTTGTGTGTGTATGTGTGTAGTTCCCCCTGCTGCTGACTGAGGTGGGTGATCCTGCATTAAGAATCCACTAATCCGGACCACCTAAAGTGTTTCATTACTCTGGGGATTCGGTTGAGATTAGTTAGTGTCACTTCAAGGTCTAAGGTGCTGCTGTCAGGTTCCCTGCACTGACTAAAATACAAGTACACATCGAGTTTGTTATGTAATCTTTCATCTTATTACCATATCTGTTTTTGACTGAAGTGATTGCTCGTGGGCTCGCTACAAGTCACATTAAAAATTCCTCTATCTTTCGGTAGTTCAAAAATGACACAGCCGGAGAGCACAGTAATCTTTGCGACAAGAAAATAGCTGCAAAGTGCACCAACGTCTTCAACCTAAATGAAACGCTCTGTAGTGCACAATTTTATCCTAAGGCAACAGAGCTGCACTGTGTTTGACTACAAAGAAAAACACCAACAGCACTACATTTTTAATGCAGTGTTTTACATATATGCATAGAAAACTCTGAATAGTTGTTCCTGAAAAAAAGTTTGAACATATTAGATATGAAGATATAGAATATTTTAACAGTTGCAAGTTTAAAAGTTATGAATGCTTTGCCACATCATTTCCACTGTATACATATTGAAAGATGATTTAGTAGAAAGTAGTGTTACCTGGGACGCGGACGGCCTCTTGTCCCGGCCTCTCTTTGTGAGGTTGTCGAGGCCTTTGAGTGAGGAGAAAAGACCTCTCTTGCGATGTTTGTAAGTCAGGGACAATGAGCGCCTCCTGAGTGTGGCCTCATCTCTGGAACAGATCTGAACAGATTGCACAATATCAAGACTGGGATCAGTTAGCTCAACAAAAAAATGTCATCTAATCAGACCATCTTAATTAGGTTTATTTCCCTCCAGGAATACACAAAGGGAGCATCAGAGGGGTGCTTTTTAGTTTGAATGGCGAGGAGATTTTAAAGGTTATTTTTAGTCATTTGAAACTGATGTATGTTATTTAGAAGAAGAAATGGTACCCAGCACCCAAACAAGACATTTTCTTCTCTGTTTCTAAATTCATTCATTTGTCATTTTCCTGTGCATTTTCCTGTGCCCGTCCTGAAGTTCCTCACCAGTGCATGGAAGGAGGAGACAGAGAAGATCCCCAGGCGTCCCAAGGTGGTTTTGGTGGGTCGGCTGGCAATGGCTAGCAGGCTCTTCGGGTTGGGCAGCTCTCCACCCTGCAGACTGGCCAGGTAACATCGCATCCTGAAGAGATCCATGTTAAACCTCTCCAGGTTCTGCTCCCACTGCTGGATCTGCAGGAAAGGGAAGATGATTAATTTGGTAGGTTGGGTTGAGGTTCTCAGTGTGAATTTGGGTTTTTTGGGTAGTGCTTGAGAACAGAGAGTTGAGGGGAGTTAATGGTGCGGGCTGGGAGAGGGGGGAGTGCGTGGGGGGAAAAGGGAGAGTCAAAGAGGGAGATGTAAGGTCAGTTGAGTGCTTTCCATCAGGCTAGAATTGCTTGCAGATGTTGGTGGAGGGCATAAATTGGTGGAGGCTTGATAGTGAGGGGTGACTGCGTATCTCGCAGAGGAAAAAGTACATGTGCAGTAAATCCAAATGCCCATTTTTTATGTAAGTCTAGAGAGGATAGTGATATTGCACAGACCACCCGTTAAACGTCCACCCTGTACGCACACACAAACACACAGTTTACACTTGCCTTCCCCCTAACCCTGTTTGCAGTATGTAAGCTATGAGAACGTGCTTATTTAGTTGGCGGGAGACTTGTTTTAATGAGAACATTCAAGTTAAGCAACGCTCTGTAACAACTGACTTTAATGGGTCTGGTCTGCACTCTGAGTTCATTTACAATAACACACCCTATGGCGTTGTCCCATTAGGTCTCATTAACATTACGAACAACCTGGGGAGGGACGGGAGGCTCGTGTTTTATGAACCTCTGAGTTGAACAAATTCATCTTAAACAAGGAAGTTGCGCAGAAATCACCAAGGGACCATACTTAGCAATGTTATGTGCTAAGCCTATGAAAATGCCTGTGTATGTTTCTGTGCAGGTGGCCTTGGTTAACAAGTCTTGAGTCAATGACATTCAGCCATTATTCCTATTCCAGACTATGAGGCCAGCTGCTTGGATTCCACATGGTGTGGTTAAAAAATGACCTTGCATTTTGGCATGCCAGTTATTTAAAAAAAAATTGAGAAAATGTTGAAACGCTAGAGAGAAGCAATTCCAGCATCCACATCCAACTCAATTTCTAGGAAACCATTTAAAATCTGAAATACAGTAATCACTGCAAAGTCATAGAAGTTTTTAAGTTTTCTGTGTCTTGGTACATTTCATGTTACATCAATGCTAAAGACTAAAGTCAAACTAACTTTTAAAACAATATGCGACATATGTATATATACTGTACATGACATATTACAAATGAAAAGTTGAATTCATGAGCAAGAAAACACACCATTCCTTAATTGTATACATTTAGGGCTTTTACCACTACACCTTCACCGAGTCCGGTGTGACTAGTAGCCTTTAGTGACTAATAGTGGTGAACTTGAGTGAGCTATACATGTATAAGAGCCCTTAATGAGTCAGTTTCCTAACTTGATGATTTGTCTCTACTTGTCCTATTTCAGTGTGTTTACACATCTAACATTACCCTATAATTGTCATTTGTGGCCACAAGCAAGAAAACGTTGCACAGTCTTGTATTACTGTGTATGATAATTACCAGCTAATTATCTGCAATTGCTATTGCTGTAGGGAGAATATAGGAAAAAGGTCTTGTCTGAAAAGTTACATGTAGTTGGACACCAACCAAAAGGTGGCTCAGCTTATTGGGATAACCATATGGTATAGCACTGGCGTGATTAGCATGGGGGACCACAGTGAATTACTAGAATAGATGACTTTGTTGTCTGTTTTCTCATCACTTAATAGGTGAGGTGTCAGGTCTAATTCTTGGTATAACTCCACTTAACCTGAGCTCAAACGTCATGTACATAAATCCTCTGATGTGTTCCAGACTTCCAGAGAGTAGTCTGAAGGCGACTTTAGATGAGGAAGGAGGTATTACTGACTAAATTAGATAACCTTCTTCCTCAAAAGCAAAGACAAATTTAGTGAGAGTTGCTGCTTTGGATAAACTCACGTCTAAGTATAACGATCACACAAGATCCCAGCATGCATCTGATTTAAATGCCATCTGGATGACTTCGTCAGCAATCAAGTATCTGCATTTTTATTCAGGGATGTTCAAAAATAGTTCTGGGCAGAAAATTCGATTTGATGATTCTTGCCAGGGTGCATCACTGAGGAATGGATTTTTGTTTTCTTTTTTTGGAGAAGGCCTAAACGCAGTCTGCTGTTTCTTGTGTTTAAGCAGGTTTGAATCAGCACAGTGAGACAATCATCCAAAATCAGTGAAAAGCAAGGCATGTTTGGGCCCATCTGGCTACGTGCACTACTTATTCACATCCATTTCAGAGCCACTGGGCTCAGCAGAAATAGGTCTTTCTTTTAACAGATTCTCATCTGTTCTTATTTGCCCTCTTTAACATCTGCTGCCCAATCTCTGTAAAAGCCCAAACGCATAATAAGTCTTTCAATGCAACTTGATCGGTGTGTGTGTGTGTGTGTGCATGTGGACTTGTGTGTGCGCGGGGGGGTTAAGTCAGACTTCAAAAGAGGTCTACTGGCACTGATTTCAGCAGACATGGGTGGGGGTGGGCAGGGACATCAAAGTAGTGCCCTGTTGGTGCGAGACAACCCCACCGAAACCTTAAATCTATCATCAGCCTCTGGGCGCCTGTATCAGAGTCTTGTCCCATACCCCTCTGACCCTATCATTGACTCCAACCCTGTCTGTCTCTTTGTCTACACTGAGGTGGCATACCAGCTAATTGGAAACAGATCCCAGCACAGTCAGTCAACTATAATCAGGCAGTGACATCTCCATTTGTCATTACTGCAGTGAGTTGTCCAGCTTCTATTTGCTTGTTCTTTACTATAACATACTCATATTTCCACTGAGGATACTATGACTTCAAAAAAACTAAAAAATCTTTTTTACTTTTCTATCACATAACCAGTGAATGTGAACATGAGCGGCTGGTGATATGTGGCCAGATGCAAAAAGTATAAAATTAAATTTAGTCTCTGGCCATCTGAGTTTCAGGTACGAAACATCAGCCACATTTTCACCACGTTCCACAACAAGCACTAGTTTCTTGTAAAAGTATTACTCGCTAAACTATAGGTTAACAGCTTTTTATACCCGCTTGTAATCTGCTGTATGTAGGCTACAGCACAGTGCTGGGTGCTTCAGATTCTCCCCCAGGCTGTGAGGAGGAGGAAGAGGATAATGCATGTTGAGAGCCCATTACCAGGAAACATCTGGAATCCCAATCTGATGCTCAGGGAAGCAAGCTGCTCCCCTGGGCCCCTTGTGATGCGTTTGGGGACTGATGCATTTAGGCCACTTCACCCACCCACAGACGAAAATAAAGCACAAGCTTGTCACCACAGTCACAAAAAAATCAGGAGAATTAAGTAGGGCACATCATGATGTTGTTACATGTATCATGCAGAACAATGACACAGAGGGGTCTACAAATCAAAGCCTAGCATGAGAGGAGCATACATCACCGTTACTAAGAGCTTGTGTATGAATACTGTAGAATAATGCAGCAGCAGATTCTCTGTGAAACTCATCCCAAGGCCACAAAATGTAAATGGAACGAGTTAACAATACAACAGTGACCTCAAATATCCAGCCTCCAAACTCCAACAAATTCAACAGGTGCCTCAGTATCAGTATCAACATCATCACTGCCTTACCTGGTTCTCAATAGCTTTGCGGTTCTTTGGGTCGCTGACCACTGTCAGCTGCAGCTCAGCCATCTTCTTCATCTTCCCATCCATGTCGATCTTCTGCAGCAGTCCTCGGACCTGACTCCGCAGCAGACGCACCGTATCCTCCTTTCCCTGGCGCTTGGCCAGCAGCGAGGCGCTGGCAGAGTGGATTGCTGTCACCCAGTTCTCTAGGTCAGTCTGGTTGCTGGCCTGGAAGGTCAGGGATGGACAGGGAGTTAGATTTCATGTAGTAAGAACAATATTCCCTCTAAAAGAAACCCAGAGCCTTATAAATCTCCCAGGATTATCAATGTACTGCTATTGTGCTGTTTTATTATATATCACAATAAGATCATGGGGCTGCAGGCTGAGCTTTGCTGGCTCAATAAAAAAGACCCCTTGATTAACATTTCCTCTTTGAGAAAGCACAGATTATGAACTCCTCCTAAAATTAAACATGCATTTTCTCTGTTAATAATTCATTTCATGCGACTTAGTTTACCAGCAGAACACTGGTTGTGAACCCCCTTTTGAAAGACAAAGTGTCATGCTCAAGAAGTCAAGTGGAGTGGAAACCAAAGGATGAAACTCAGGCTCTATCTTCATGTTACAGAGGTGATTTTTTCTCTCCACTTGCCTCCGGGACACGTCCCAGCACTATTTTATTAGATGTAGGTCTCGACCCCACGACACAGAGCAGTCTGAAAAACTTGTAATCTTGAGTGTAGGAGGACACACACGGAGGGAGATGAGCCTCGGCATGAATTTGGTGCTGATATGTAGGTCAGTAAGCACATCAGGTAAACAGGATGTTCCCTCAGACCCTTTAGCTGAGAAGTTTGGTTAACCGCAGGCTGAAATTTGTCATTTCATATGAAAAGGAAGGCAAAGTGTGTCTGGTACACCACATCCGTGTACTGAAGAAACATGCTGGTTTGCATCTGTGTCTGTGTTGGCCTACCAGAGTCAGTCAAACTATTTATATGATTTTACTTTTCTTATAACCTGCACCGGATTTTGTGGAAGGCGTGCTGCTGATGTGTTTTACCTGAAAGAGGTAGACATCTCCATATGAATTGCTAAGGCAGAAGACATTCTCCTTTTTGGGATGTTCAGGAACAGCCTGGACGATGCTGTCTTCGGCCAAGAGAGCGTAGCGAGGCGACATCTCCTGCTCTGGAGAACCTTTGCCATAAGTCTCGTAGAACAGCAACGTACATCCTGAGAGGGAGTGAGTGGAGATAGAGACACGAGCACAAAGAGAGAGACACAAATTTCATGAGTGAGTCATAAGGAAAGAAAGTGTAAATCATCAAGACCAGTTTCTCTAATATTGTAGAAAATGGGCCTTTTACAGCTGTCACTTTGTGTTTTACTTACAGATAAAATGACCTTGTAAAAAAAGAAAAAGGAAATCAGGGATCACTGGGATATTTGCAGCAGCAGTGAAGCATGAAAGTAGAAAAGTTTTGTACTTGGCCACTTGGAATCTTAAAAAAGATAAGGCTGTCCTTGCTTGTACCCTCTCTCTTTTTTCTAACTTCCGAGAGGTAATCTTCAGTAAATTCTTAACAGCACACACATTTGGTGGCCGGTATTTTTTCTGTTTGGCTCAGAAGCTTTAAGTGCAGGAGGGAAGAACAAATACTCAAGTGGGATGACATAGTCACAACTGCTGTTGGCAACAAAAAGGAACCCATGCTCCTCGGACCTCACCTCAAAGAAGTTCGACTCAGATAATCTATTTAACTATTAATTTAAAAGCACAAGTCAGCACATTCTTAACTCAATTTCAAGATGAAAAATTGCCTCCATGTCTTGGACTCCAGCTCACCTTTCAGGGTCACCCAGTACTGCTTCCACTTGCGGCGGTTCACCAGCTCCAGCTTCCTGTCTTTGTGCAGCGTGACAAGGGGTTTAAAAGAAAGCCATCCAGCCCGTCTGACCACACCCTGCTCTTTCTCAAACAGGAGGTCCAGCTGCTCCAGGGAGCCCTCTGCCGACTCGCTGCTGCTCTCTCCCTCTTCAGTGCCGGTGGACGGGTCTCTTCTCTCGCCTCCTCCACCTCCTCCTTGTCCAGTGCCGGTCTCCAACTCCCTCATGAAGTTCTCATAAATGTTCTGTCGGAGGGCGTCACTGGTCGTTTGGTGAATGGCTCCTGAGGACTGGGCCCTGGATGCTCCAGGGAACCAGAGGAGGCTAGAGACCTGGGAGGGGGAGCTGGTGTCTGCAGTCAGGCCATCGACTCCACTGTCAAAGGCATCACTCAGGTCCTTGTACCTGGTTTCCTGATAAGACACAGGAGACAAGAGAGAGACAAGATGAGTGTGAGCAGATGCAGAGGAAAGATAACACTTTCATGATGCAGCAGCTTTATTGATTAGCTGGCATAAGGCTTATTTGGAAATATTAATCTTAATTCAGAGCTTGATTGTTCCCATCTCTTAAGGCAAAAAGCACACCCTGTTTGCTCATAAACATTCATACCTCTGTGAACACGAAAACTCCCTGTGAGCTTCTACCGGGACCAAAAATCTAACTCTTTTCAATTAGCCACAAGGCACTGCAAAATATTGCAAAAAACTTCAGAAAAAAATCTAGTCAAACCACTCGAAACTACTTCAAAGTCTGTATTACAGTCTCGAAATCTGAATCTTGTGCTAGGCTGAGAAAGTGGGACAAATTTCCTGTGATGGCACCTGGGAGGTTGGAACCCTCCAGGCTCTGACGATTTCAAGTCATTTGAGGTCGTATTCCCCAAATGAACACTTGATGGAATTGCAGTCTTTCATGCCTAATGACAGTCTACCTACACTTGACTAGACTGCAACATTGATTCTGCCCCTGGCAACAGAGTGGAGTGCTCTTGACATGCAGACACGCTGTATGTGCTGTTGTCATGGAGCTCATGCTCCATCTTTGTTTGTCCATGTCTCCTCCATATTTATCCTTGTTTTGTGGTATTCAAACTGAACCTTCTTGATGGGAAATAACTCACATTTTTAATTGTGAGTGGGTTGGGGTATACAAAGTATATCTGTGCTCGGAATTCAACAGCTTTCCCTTGTTTTACTTCAGTAGCCACAGCCCATACATATCCACCCTCATCCTCACCCTTTTCCAGCTGCCTTTCATTATAAGCAGGTTCTTGGTCTTTGGCATCAGGGGTCACATGTCGACCTATAACCCCTCAAAAAAAAAACCTGGAGCCCAGGTGGAGGGGAGTCAGAGCTGGAGCTCCTCCTGATTTTAGTTGACCCAATGAAAGAAGGCACTGTGACTGGCCCCTGAAGAAATGTGCCATGAAGGCTTGGCAGTCAACAAAATGGCCCCCAAAGGACAGAGAAAATTCAGTCTGAAAACAAGCTTCAACAGAAACTGGTTGCAGGCTTTGTCAGTCACTTCTTAAGAGAATCCCAGGTGTTAAACACAGATTTTTTTTTTATTTGCATAAAAAGCCCTGAAGCTTTAATGGAAATTGAGTCTTAGAATTTGTCTCTAAAAACAGATCCCAGCTTGTTGGGAGTTTTTCACCAGTACCTGGAGCTGCCAGTGGACTGTGTTTCCTTTGACTAACAACATTTCGTTTAAAAGTTTCTTGAGAATTTTTCTGCAGGCAAAAAAACAGCCTCCTATCAGCCTTATGTCTGGGTAAGGAAACAAAGGCTTAAGCAAATCTGTGCCCCCGAAACTGGTTAAGCACCCACACATGGCCATAGATTAGCACGACGTTATGGCAAGCAGGAGATTTAGAGGCAGACATTACTAATGTAAAGTGAAAGCAGTGGAACACTCAAAATGAATGCTGCCTCGTCTACCAGGTATAAGTCATTACAGAGGCAGGTGTCAGAGTCAAGGTAAAGTATCTCATATATTTCACTTAGCATTATGTGCTGTTTAAGTACAAGGAAAAGCTCACAAATTCTCAGAAGAAAACGCCACAACGGTTGTTATGTTCTGTCCTTTGGTTTATTGTCAGACCCAGCTGACTGAACACCAATCCCTCTTAGCAGATTTACTCGCTAAGGATCGAGAGGTGAGCCCAGAAAATCTGCACCACACAACAGCCAGAACAACCATAAGTCATTAATTAACATTAGAGGAGAGGTGGAGTTAAATCTTCAGCTAGGATTTAGTTTCTCTCTAACAGAGCCTCTCAGAGGCTTAAAGCTATTCTCTTGGCAGCACCCAACAGTGTTCTTAAAACTTTTACAAGGCAAAGCTAAACGAATTAATGCAGAAACAACTGCTTTCAAGCCTCAAAGACAGAAGGACATGAGTTGAGGCCCTGTTAGATCACTTTTTTTTCTTATCTCAAATTGAAGCTATTTGTGAATGTAGTGGTTGTAGGACAAAAATCACATGCAGGCAACATGCAGACTAGCTGTGGTTATTTCAAACCTCTCCTCTGACCTGTGCCTGTACGGTACAAGTATCATTTTACCACAAGGAAACTGTTTATGTATGTATCAGCAGTCTGTTCTGTCTCATATGTTAATATTGCACTGCAGAACCTGTTACATTCTCTCATTTCTATGCACATCAATCAGCCATTAATCCAACTGTCTGAAACCTTCAAAACCTTTTCCAATAATATGTAAATTTTAGGCTAATGACCACTGAGGCTTATAATACTCTTGATCAACACCCTGAGATCCAACATGCGCATCCATCTCTAGGCATAAGAGCTTAATACATTAGCATGAAACAAGTGCTAAATAACAGCTAATCACAATGCAATAAAATGTACCCACCCAGATACAGTCATTATAGCATCTGCACACCAGCCTGTGATTCCTCATCCTCAGAGATTCATCCATGTCTCACATTGTAATAGGTAGTACCTCTCATCTTTGCTCCACTGTCATGAAAACAACAAGACCCAGCAATGGTCGCTTTACAAATTTCATTTTGTGCTGCCCCACTGTGCCCTGTGCTCGGACAGCTGGTGTTGTGGTGCTAAAGACCACAGGACGGTGGTTGGTTAGTGACCATGCCAGGACAACCGCTGTGGCTCACAATCAAATAAACCTGGCCAGACAGAAAACTGTTTGTGCATGGCTGTTCCTAATGTCCTCTCCTGTCTAATAAGCTGTTACTCTATGTCTAGTGATGGAGGAACTACAACCATACAACTACACAATAATAAAGAAATACATTCATCTGCTGTGTGCTACAAACACAACATCTATGTGACCTACTTTACATACCATGTGGATAAGGTCCCTGTATGAACCCTGCAGGCGATAAAGAGTGCACATTATTCAAAAATGACTAAATCAGTGTGATTGCCAAAGCCCGTCCTGACTGAAATTACCTGAGACTTCCTTTTTTTGCGGCTGAGGCTGCCTGTCCAGTCACTGAAGCGCCTGATTCGGTTTTTGATGGAGTCTTTCTTGTGGAAGACGAAATCTGGCGCATCCTGCTCCTGGGGCTGTTCCTGGTCAGGGTAGTGGTCCAGGTCTTCGCTCAGGGTGTGGGCTTTGGACCTGCGACAGGGCAGGGTGTATGATGAATACTGCCGGACCTCAGGGCATTCCTCTTCCAAGGGCACATCCAGGACAGATGCGAAGGAGGCTCGGTGTGGCCTCTGGCCTGATGGAGGGTCCTGTAACTGGGAGGACAGGTCTCTGGCTGAGGGAAAAGTCGCAGCCATTGTGGGGTCTCTGTAGAGGTCTGCGATAGACACGGGGGGAGACTGTTCGGTGAAAGAGCTGAGCTGGTGGATGGGGGAGTGAACTAGCGTCCTGCTACCAGAGCAGGGTTGGTCTTGTTCACACAGCTCTGCACTTTGCCCCCAGGGGGAATCATACCATGAGCCATCGGAGCTCAGTGAACTGCCCTTGCTGGTCCTGGCTGTGGAGGAGGTAGAGGCCGGTGGAGGACCACCGCTGCGGCTGTGGCCATCCTGCCTACTACCACTGGAACCAGGCAGACTGGGAGTGGAGGCAGACTCCAGGTTGGGAGAGAACTTGAGGAGTTGTACAGGACCAGAGGCCTCGTCCAGGAGGAGAGGATTCCCAGAGGTGTTGGTGAACTCCACCCTGAGACTACCATCCTTCTTAATCACCACCCGTGGGCTGCTCTGTTCCTCCAAAGCCTCATGTTGGTCACTGTGTCCATTCGCGGTGTGCCCATTGAGCTCAGCCCCATACGGATTATCTTCATATTCATCTGACACATGACGCCGTCGTATACCACATCCTGGGGACCGATGCCAGCGATGTTCACTTGGGCTGCCCCTCGCTCCCTTAGACACGTAGTCATAGTGTCGGGCAGAGTAGGGCTGTCGGCTTTTCGCTGGAGACAAACAGCCACGGCCGACACACCTGGCCTTGTACCCTGAGCCCACTGGGGCGCTTTTCCACCACGTATGAGGTGACAAAGCATCATCTTTGGCCGAGCGGAACTTCAGTGAATATGGCTTCTGTTTCCCTGGGAAGACGAAGCTGGTGCCTTTGGGGCCCTGGATGCTGTACTGGCTCTCTGAATTTCCCATCTCTGCCTGGAAAAAAACAGACAAGGAAACAAAACCATTATGTCACTGCCATGCTGGAAAATTCATGGTTCCTCACATGTAAGGCAGTATATATAACATATGATGGTATGACATAATGCCTGATCATCACAGACATAAAATCAACATACTACTAATAAACAGTAATGGCTACACTCCCATAAAACCATGGCATACACACACATATAATCATTTTATTTGCAGTGGCTGTTTCCAGGGTAAAACAGCAGCAGCTCATAACATCTTCCTTATGCCCCTAAAAGAGAATAGTTCTATGTAATTCTGTCACATCTGGCCATTAACCTATTTGGTCTACCCCCCACTCATTTTTACTACATTCTTTCTCCAGAAAAGTCAAGTCAGATGATCAGGCTTTAGGCTGTCATGGCTTTTATGTGTGACAGAGTTCAGGACACTGAAAAAAAAAAATCACTCCCAGACCGTCCACAACACTCTCATATTAGTGACGGAGAGCCATGACCAGACATATATTTTATTACAGGGTTGATGCTGCTACAGCACGTCAACTGCTGAGGACACGGCTGCCAGTGAGAGACAGTGCTGCATCTGTGGCCGCCTGTGATTACATAACAGGTCCAGGTAAATACTCTCAACAGTCTTCAAGTCACTGAATTAGCACATCAAGTAGATTAGGAACTAAAACAAACACCTCTACACAACATGTGGAAGGGTTAAATAGGGACAGTTAAGGTCGACACCCTATAATGAATGATGACAGTTTTAAAAGGGGACAATATATTCAAAGAGAAAGTCACACATCACACACCTGTACTTCTATACCATGGAGAAGAAAATGAAAAGAAAAGATATTATAATGTATACACAAGGGACATTTTTTTAATATAACCAAGCATAACAGCACTGACAACCCAGACATGAAGGCCACAGTTCCCAGACTCACCTCTCTGAAGGTCTCGTGTCAGACTGGAGCTCCTGTGCGCAGTTCGGTCTGCCTCATTTCTCAGGACAATCTCATTCCTCTGTTGTCTGGCTCATCTGAAACACACAAAGAGAAGTGGACTTAGTGCCGAGTCTCTTCCCACAGCACTGTAATTTAGCTCATGTAATGAGCTGCATGTTTGATAACAGGTGTGCCAGTTAAAGAGCAGATCCTAATCCCTGGCATTTGGGGGGAGACAGTGTTGGGTAGGCAGCAGTACATGATACTCACTGGGATCAACAAAGCCAGTGCAATATAGAAACAGAAGTAAGGCTCCTTCAATATCTGTCTTACTTTTCGTTGTGTCTGGAAAAAAACACTGTTCACGCTGGCAGGTTTGGAAAAGATGATACAGCCAATATTCCAGAGATGAAAACATTTCCTCTCAAAAAGTATGCAGCCTTAAATCAAACAGATCCAGTGAACAGCTACGTACTGTACAAGACAGCACAGCAGAGTCGTGCCACCCTGGCGCTTCAGTATGACTAGTTTAAAAATTCACTCCACCCCCCCAAATTTAACTCTCCTCAATCAGGCATCCAAACCAAACATTAGTCACATTTTTCCACCTCCCCACAAGTAAATGACGTCGTCTTTGATCGGGGTTGGGAAAGTTTTTGAAAGCCGGCTACAGTTTGCCCGTCTGTTTATTTTTAAATCTTGGAATCCTTGCTTGTTCCCCCTTTTTTTTTCTTTTTTTTTTCACTCGTCACCGCCAAATTTGTCAGGGGGCAGGATCCAAAACCAGAAACGGCTGAGGAGAGTTCCTGCAGAGGCACCGGACATCTTCTGAGAAGCAGCGCGACTCTGTCTTGTGAGTGTAATATAACCCACTTACATGGAAGGAAGGCTTTGAAATAGTGCTAACACCACTAAGCCCTGCAGCACACGTACAGCATGTATAAGGTTGCAGTGTAAACAGCTGACTGCCAAAAGCCCTAACCTTCAGGATTAAGTGATCTGCAGAATTAAGAGTTTATCTGCTCCTGCTTGAATGCACCTTGACTGTGAGGTGAGATTAAATGAGTAAATGGGCTACTGTAAAGAGTGTGATTAATAGACACGGGTAAGAAGGAAACTCCACAAGACTTTCTAAGGCACACTTAGATCTTGAAGTTCAAGGACTGGACAAAAATCCAAGGTAACATTGTTAAAAAACCATCAAACATAACGAGGAGCCACACAAAGACATTATCCTGTCTTTGTTTTAACTGTTTAGACTGTTTAGAAGTGTGAAAAGGCTGCACTTGAAAGTTCAGTGGAAACTTGGCCGGAGACATGTAAGCCTGGTAATGAACTTGAACCATCACTCTGAGCCGATCAGAGGATTAACTAAACACTTGCTTCGTTCGTCATGAGTTAGAGGGCAAATCAATGAAGGAAGACATGGAGCAGGAGCAGCGTTGATACCAAAAAGCCACCAAAAACCCCTGAAGCCACCTAGTCAAGCAGCTTTTTGCCACTGACACTATAATAATTTCCAGCTTTGTCATGCTAGTTGAGCCGAGGCGGGGGGTTCACATGGACCCTGAGCAAAGCTGAGCCAATGGCACTTATGGATCCACAGTCAGCTGCACTTGGCATTTGAGTCCACTTCATTATCCCAGAAAGCTGTGGGAAATTTTCCTGACTTGATTTCTCATGTCCCCTTCATATCCCATGTCTTAAACTTGAACCTTCACCACCTGACCACCAACTTTTAGTATCAACAGTTTGCAGTGAGCCTAGAAAGCATCGGTAAATTAAGGTAAAATGATTCAAAGTACTTCTACATGAATGGGGAGCAACTTAACAACGCTCTCTCTGGAGTAAAGAGTGAGGCAGCAGCTGCCGACAGCAGCAGGAGTCGGCATAAAGCTGGTTGTCGAACTTGTCACAGTGACTCCTTCTTTTAACACCACTACTGATGCTTTTCTTGTAAAGTGTATTCACGCAGTGCGGGGTTGTGAGTATGAAAGGCTCAAAGGCGTGCCTGCCAACGCACAAACTTATAGACACACACGTTTGCCTTCTGCTGCGACTTGAACTGGAGTATTGTGCGGCTGTTTTGGGGAGAACAACAAGACAAGTCTTCCTTTTAGCTGCGAACCGCAGCGCCCGGTCTGAACTCTCCCCTCCCTCTTCCACTTCGCTCCTCTGTTCTCGTCAATAGGTTTCCTACAGGCCATCTGCTCAGGGACCAAGAGACCACTGCCACCCCATCACTCCTCAACACTCCCCCTTGACCTGGCATTCTTCTCCTGCTGCTCCGTGGGTGACTCCCACGTAAGCTCCATGTTTAGTCTGGCACTGGTCATGTCTTGGGTCTAACGCCGAGGAATGAGCCACACCTCGACATGGAATAAACACAGTGGGTGCGTGAAGTGTTAAAGAAGTAACCGTCTTTTTCCCTAGTGAGGACCACCGTGCATCTGTGGAATAGAAGGAACACACAACCTCCACTGCAGGTACGGAGCATCTGGAGAACTACGCTTCTGATTCTGACCCTCGTGTTCAAACATGAGAAATAAAGTTGGAGGAACAAGCTATTGACACAGCAGTGAGAAACACGCAGTGATTCCCCCAGAGAGCTAAGCCACACAGTAATATCATGATGGTGTTAGTGCAGTTTCTTTTTTTACTTACTCAACAATAAAGGCTTGGGGATACAGAAATCTTGTTCGACTCAAAGTTTCCCACAAGAGTGCATTCAGTGAGCAATAACAGAAAATATGAACTACGCTTTTGTTTAATCAATCAGTGGCTGACGGAAGAAATCGTAAATCAACAATGGAGATGATAATAAAGTGGCCAAAATAATCTCACACTAACAAGCTTTCATGCTTTAGAATTATTAGCCTGTGAACTAGAAATTATGAGGTCATTTGTTATTGGTAGAGGCTGTTAACACAATCACACTGCCTTCCTCCTGTCAAATCACCCATGGGACGTGTCGCTTATCACTTCCCTCTGGCGCCGTGACAACCGAGCTCTTAAAGGAGCAGCGTGCTTAAAGCTTTACTTTTGCTTTGACTCAAACTTATGCAAAACAAATGACAAGCGCGGTCAACACAACAAACAACGGGAAGCCAAGAAGAAGAAGATGCAGCGTTACTGGAGCCAATGTGGAGGACTCCTGCAGAGGTTTTGTCATATGAAGCAGATTTAAAGTATCTTGTGGTTGTTTGCTTATGAGGAGAAATGTCTATCTATGAATCACTCGCTGAAAGCCTATATTACTGTGTGGTGGATTCAGCCAAAGCCACCAAACATCGATCAAAGTGCTTGTTAAGTGTCTTTCAGGTTTTTTCATAATACATTTAGAAGCTCTGTGTCTGGCTCCTGACCAAAAATGACATGGCGGCCTCTGAATGATTTATATATGTATGCCACTGCCCTTCCACAGTAATGCCAAGAAATTTAAATGTGTGTGTCCAAGTCTGTATATGTAGTACGAGATAAAAAGTTTAGAGAAGTTAGTGAAACACACTTATTTTAATGAGTGAACGTGAGCTGGGCGTAAAAACGCTTACGGCCCTGAAACACAGAGCAGCAGAGGTGATAAAAGTCTGAGATTGTGAGAGGTCACTTTGTTCATTCACATGGCTACATGAGATAAAAAGTGAAGCACAATCTGCTATCTGCTATCTGCTATCTGACAGACACAGGTGGAAACTAAACAGCACTCACACATGCAAACACACAGCGTAACCCACACCTGTGTATCTCAACAATAGGAAACCCAATGCAACCTCCTCACCCCAGCCTCTTCTTTTTACAGTAAATTGTAGAAACAAAGGCAGAGGAAGATAAAACACAGAGCACACAACATCTCTTACCTCTGTGGCCCAGGCTTTAATCTGGAAGCTCTTTGAAGAGCTTGCAAAGGAGAAATCTGGCTGGTGTTCTCTGATCTCAAAGTGGATTCTCCCTGTGAAGACTCGTTGAGTCTTAAAGCAGCACACACACACACACACACGCGCTGCATCTGACTCACACACCCAGACACACTGGAGGACACGTGGAAACTCCCTCCCGGCTTTGTAGCAGCAGCAAATCACAATCCTCCCGGGGTAACCCTGGGTAACGGAGCGCCGAGACGAAAAGGCAGGGAGCAGGGAGGAAAAAGTGAAAAGTTCTCAACAGAAGCGCTCTCTCAGAAAAAGAGGCAAGGATTTTTTATAGCACTCATCCATTAGAGTCTCCACTGCAAAAAAAGGCTCCACTACTCCACAGTGTTGTTTTTCCTATATCCTGCTTTTCCGTTGGCTAGAAGGAGGATGCAGGGCTTGTTAGAGCCAAGGCGGTTTTCCATAGCTGTTTGAGACGATTGGCTAAGACAAGCTGGCGTATAATGGCTGCAGCGCTGCCTGGGAGGCACTGGGGAGGGCGCAATGACTGGGGCTCTTGTCTGACCCTAAATACCACAATGACCCCAGGAGGAGGCCAGGGAGGCAGCCAGCTACTGGGTAGACAGAAAGAGAGAGAGAGTGTGTATCTGTGGGTGTTCATAAGGAAAAAGTTTGGTGAGTGAAGACAGAGCCTTGGTGTGAAAAAGAGCAGGGCCAAAGAGGAAATTACACAGGAGGAAACAGAGTTGGCGACACGGCTAAGCTGTTTGAAAGTTTCCAGGGGCCAGAGGGGCCACATTTGCATCTCATTTTGAGCTGAAGTTAATTAAAGCAACAAGAAAATGAGTTAAAACTCCTCTGAAGCTAGATTCTTTCAAAAAAAAAACTGTGACTAAGCCTCATCCTGAGCAGAGACGAACGCGAGACCGCCGGCAGTCTGAAAAACACACGCATGCCTTCATTTGTCCATGGTTCGCATAACTGTGGTCATGCAGTCAAACTGGACCCGTTCAGAAAGCCGCATAAGAACACAACACGGCACCAGAAACGGACAGAGCGCACCAGACCCGTATGAAAAAGCTGCTCTTGATTCTTGCGAGTGAGTTGTTTGTTTCAGAGCAAGTAAACACACAGGGATGTGTCACAGCACCTCCTACAAAACGGAAAACATGAGAATGTGTGTAACTAGGATGCTCAAATCAGGTCCATCTTTAGAAATTCTTCTTGGTCTGAATAGCCATTCAAAGTCATGTCCATGCCACGCTGTATGAGCAGCTGTGGGATAGTCTGCTGCTCGACATAGAGACATCAGCTCTAGGGCACAATATCACCAACGTTCACTGGGGCTAAACAACATTGTTGTCAATACAATAGTCCTGTGCTCCTCTCAAAGCCCTTTGTCCTGCTATAGATGGATGCAGCTAAAAGGTTGGTCAACAACACGCCCAGAGAGAGGCATGACAGAGAGGCATGACAAAAAGTTGAGGCGCTGAGAAAGGCAGGGAGAGAGCAGGGAGGGCCGTTGGGATGCATATTCATACAAAGCAGGTGCTGGCTTTAATTTCACCCATCTAAATGGTCTGACCCCAAATTAAAGTCAATTAATGGTTCAGCAAGCTCTCTGGAGCCAAATTAAATCCCTTTATATCCAAAATCTGGCCAGCTACCTCACTCATGCAGCCTAATTTCCATTCATGTCTTCAACTGCAGAACTGACTCTGAACCTGGAGGTAGAAGCTGAAGGTCACATTGCTCCACATCATGATAATGACCTAATTCAGCAAAAATACTGATGTCCAAGTGCTGCACGAGAAAGATGAGGAAAGCATACCCAACAAAATTCACACGAGGAAAGTAGGAGTACCGCTACTGTGTGTGTGTGTGTGTGCGCGTGTCCGTGCGTGTGTGTGTGTTAACACATGTTTCAAAGAGTTTATCAGCACTGATTTTATTTAGGATAACACTCTCGAACACCATGAATCCCCACTGATACTGAGGCCTAGATGGCCCCTGATGGCCTTGGTGTCACTCTGCTCAGTAATACAGCAGTGTGGAAAAAAATCCACATCCCTGACACAAATCCTCTTCCTCAGTTTGAGAACAGTTAAACCACTGGGGAGCCTCTGTAGCTCCCCTGGTGGAGCCAGGTAAAATCTGGCCCAGGCCCTTTGCTGCATGCCCCCCTCAGACCCCTGTCTCTCTCCCCTGACTTCCCTGTGCACCTCTACTGTAAAAAACTGCATTGCCAAAAAAAGAACTACAACATTATGTCATTAAACAATTTGCATAACAGCCAACAGGAAAGGATAAAGGTCTGACAAAGTCACACTGGCATCTGGAACGTTAAAGGTCGGTTTCACTATGTTTGACATTTTAAAAGAATACATTAACAACGAAAATAAACATTAGTTGCAACCTCACTCCTCAGCAAGAGATGAGACAGCATGCAGCTTCAATTCACAGTGTTTAACTTTTAATCAGAGAAATCAGAGCAATTTTTATGGATTAATGACTCTAGATGTATCAAACAAACCGGCTCCAACACCTCAGATGGATGTATTCACATCTATTCACAGCATGGTTGAACTGCGAGAGGACAGCACCATAACTTCCTATAGAAAATGGGTTTTTTACCAAAATATATAAATTATGCCATATATAATCTCAGATATATTACTTGCAATAATCCATGTCTGATGAAAAACACTGGTCGAATGATGCTCACGGGACCGTGCTGATAAATGGGGGTGGAGGGAAGGGGTGGGGGCAGAGGGAGAAATATGAGTTTTGAGACAGCATGCTAATATTTCTCATCTTCCTCATAAATAGCGTGATGGAGCCGCTCCCGTGGCTGGAGGCCGTTTACGGTTTGATGCCATTGATTATCCTGTTCACTGGGGACTGCAGACTGCGGCAATTTGTGAGCGAAACATCCGTTGGGAGAAAATAAATTGATCTTAATTGCTCATTGGAGCAGAGATTAGTATACTGTCATATCCAGAAACTGTGTTTTTTTTTCAAAGGTCTAGTCTGGAAATACACAAATCATAACTTGGAGAGCTGGAACAATTTGGGTGTAGACTAATGTACTTGAGCTGGGATGTTTTATGGCAGGGTGAAAGGTCAAGTAATATTGGGTGTTTGGCGTCCACCCTCATTCTCACTACACCTGGAAATATATTCAGCTGAACATCCTTGCATATAAGGAATACATTCAGACTGATATCATATAAGCGTGACATTACTTTACAGAAACCATCTATAAAATGTAATAAATGTATCTCTAATGTTCCGTGACATTCAGATCATTTAAAAGTGATCACTTCCCACTGTCTGTATTCTATCCCTCCTCTTCCACCTCATCATCCGTCTGTCCCGTTCAGTGAAATCTCTATTTTCTGCCAGCCTCCCCTGCTGTCAGCTCAGTTCATTTTCTACAGATTGGAGCTGCTGTCACCCCACAATAGAGCATCTGACACCAGCTTTAAATTAACCAGGATATGTCACCGCACACAGGCTTTGTGCGTGTTGAGTGCGAGTTTGTGTTTGAGGAGGACATCACCAGAGGGTTCGTCCCTGCTGGCATAGACAGTGTAGAAATCTAAAACCAAAGATGTGGTGTAAACATGTTGTGATTCTTTGGTTAGAGAGGAGACACTCAGAGCATCCTCAAGGAGATGGTGTCTGTTTCTTTCTTTTGTTTGTGTGTGTGTGTTCACTTTTGCATGTGGCAGACGGGGGAACAGGTTAACAGCTCCCTTAAAAAGATGGTGAGAATGCGTGAGGACCAGCAAACAGCTGGACGACTGCAGGTGCGAATCAGCTTTCCATCAGCTTCTCTGCTAATTAAGCAGCTTAATGGACAGAGGAAGGTCGTGTTGAGGGTTAAATCTGTGAGGGAAAAAGATACATATACACACACAGCATGTACTTGACTTTCTTCCAGAGCTGCAGTATCTGGCTTCCCGACTGAATGACATTCCCATAATTTAACTCGATTGATTTTCCAGTGCAATCAACATGCTCTCCAGCCCACCTCAACATCTGTGCAGAGCATCTCAGCCTTGTTGTTTGATCAGCTTCCTTCCATTACCAAATACGTTTTACAAGGCCCTGTTCTTAAGCTACAGAGTTATAGAGAAAATACCTGGAGGTGATGGGGAAAGAGTGACAGGCCTTGCATACCAAAACATGTGGAACCAGAGTCTTTGGAAGCTACAGGGTCAGATAAGAGACCCTGAGGCTCCTGAAAAAAAAACAAAAAAGAAAAAGCCCTGCCCAGGAAGGCAGGGCAAGGCACAACAGCTTCCTTGCACAAAGGGGAAAAGAGAAAGATACCTAATTATCTCCCTGACGACAAGAGATAGGGAGGGGAAAGTGCCTTTTAGGAGGAGAAAAAGGGAAAAGAACAACATCAGTTGTTGACCTTCAGGAAGGTCGGTTAAAATCTCGTGCATCATCTGTAAAGGTTCACAGTGACTTTGTATATCCTGCACATGAGTGCAGGCGCTTGCATAATGCAGCCGCATTAAACCCATTGGCAAACTGTATTATCTCCAGTGGAATTGACTGTGGCTGTCCTTTGTGCACTGCGGGATAATCTGTCATACGCTACGTGGTGTGAGCTCTAGTGATTAATACAATCAGCCCGAGACTAACTCACTCATTACCATAGCAATAGCCACTGTAGTGTACTGTGGCAGTCGTGTGAGACACACTCCAGCCTCCCTAAGGTGATCCATCAGAGATCATTGACCATTGCAGTACAATATCCATCATGCAGAGCCCACTGCTAGAGGTCACGCACATTCACCAGAGGTTTCAGGGAAACAATGAGGCACAGAGGATTTGGGAACAGGTAGATGAGTGCATGTGCAATAATCAAAGTAATACATACACATCCAGAACCAGAGACGCACGCACACACATGCAGCATCAATCACTGGACACGGCAGGAAACAATAACCCACTGAGGGAGCAGAAATCGATTCATCTGCGATTTGAAAAGGACAAAGTGAATCTCTCAAAGTGCCCCAGGTGTAAACTTGTATGATAAAAGCTGCGGCTTTGAATCAAAATGGCACAGGGCTGGTGAATATGGTTGTATGTGGGGCAGTAGGGCAAACAATCAAGTCTGGCTTCATCCCAACACACACACACACACACAAACCACACACATACCTGCTAAACTGGCACATGCTGCTGCAGGGGGAAGGCCAAACAGTCTGCATCCAGATGCTTGGTGGGTGTATATACAAGTCTGTGTGTGTGTGTGTGTGTGTGTGTGTGTGTGTGTGAGGCTCTTAGTGCCATCCATCACTGCCACAGACATGCATTAATCCCTCTCTGCATTCTTGAGGAGCTCTGACGCCGGGGGGAGTTTGCCCTTGTGGCCTCCCCCACCCTGGCTGTAGAGCACAGCCCGCGGCCTCCCTCCCTCCACAAGAGTGACACTTTATTCAAAAATCTGTGCGACCCGATGGGTCATGTGATTTCAGCTCAGGGAGCCAGAGAACAGGTTAAAGCTAATGGATATGGTAATTCCAGTGTTATCTCCCTTTTGCCAAGGCGAGCATATGTTCGTGGTAAACTAGTGCTCCAACTGGCAGCGCCTCTCCTTTTTACGGCCTATTTAGAGCCAGAGAGAACATGAATCACTCAAACTCACTCTGATCTAATTCATCACTGTTATGCTCTTGACCGTGCAGGTTACAGGACCATCTGACTGATAACACACGTAAGTGACCTGGAAAACAAATCAGTGCAAATGATAAGTAGGCAAGAAATACAAAATTAGGCGACGACCGGGTCACAGTGATTGTTGGCACTAGCTCAGCACTTTCGCTCATGTTTATACATCATGGTCACATCTACTGGAGCCATAAAGAGTGACAAAGTGTCAGGCCAAAGCCAAGATGACGCTTTAGGTCTATTAGAGGCGGTTAGACTAGTCTGGGCCTGTCTGGTTGGTTTGCTCATTGTGGTCAAGGTTAAGATAGATAACAAAGGAGCTGAGCCATTAGAGGCCATTACCTGCAGTAATTACAGTCTGTATTAAAGCCTGTCTTTTTCCACATTACCAGGACTGAAAGACTGCCTCTGTTAAGTGCTCAGGGTGGACGTCACCTAGTGAGAACTGGTTTGCTGAAAAAATTTCAATAAAATATAAGTCGGTGACAATCCACTCGCTCTTCATGAGGCAGACTTTTCTCAATATGCCAGCACTGATCTGATTAATTCCGCCTTGTTTCAACACCCTGACACTTAAAGAAACGCCTGAAACAAGTGAAACTGAACTACAAACAAGCAGGATAATCCCCTCTCCGCCAGGATAGAGGATTAACTTGTTTAAAACAAATTACAGGACTGCATTGCTTATTAGGGCTGACCTTTTTTTTGTTTTTTTTTTTGCAGCTCTGAATCCAGACCACATCACAAATGCATTACACAACGCAGGAATGCAATTTTCCTTCTGTTTAAAAAATAAAAATGAATGTGATGATTCACAGGAGAAGCTTTAGTATTCTGGGCATGCTGCGTTCAGCCCCCGTGAGACAAGCATACATCCTTGTGTCTGGCTGAGCCGAGTGGAGCCGGGCAGCCGGCTGGAGATGGTAGGATAAGGCAGAGGAGTTGTCAGCATCAGGTTGTGGACCTACATCAGAGCCCTGTAAACACAGGACAATGGACCGGACGGCTAAATAAACCATCCATCAGGTGAAATCAACGCTGTTTAGATACGTCGCGCTGGATCTGGCGCCTCGATCGTACGCATGTTTATACACATGCAGCTTATAAATGTCCTTAAACACACATGCGGCGTCTAATAAGGAAGCATCCGACTTACAGTGCAGCTTTAGTAAACATAGTTCTGAGCTCACGGGGAGTGAAAGCTCGTGTAAATCTTCTCCTAAAGTAACCGTCCTCTGACGTAAAGCTTCTTGCAGCGACTCGCTCCATACAGATGAGAGGAAACAACCACCCAGTCTCTGCTGAGCTGGCTGTGGATCAAAGCTGGGTATACTCCCAAAGCAATAAACAGGTTATGAAATAAACCAGCTCAGTGCAATCTCACTTTTACAGCAAAGCAGAAACATTATTGCCCCTCTTATCATTAACCAAAACAATTTGTTTTATTGCAGCTTCAAGCCCAGCTGCCCATGATAAACAGTATACCATGTACTGTCCACCGCAGAGTCACAGATAACAGGACAGAAATCTGAGCTAGACTGTCTGCTCAGCATCCTGAGAGCACTGATGATGGGTGAGACAGCTGGTGAGGAGCCAGGCACAAATACACACACACACACACACACATATACAAATTTTACTCATCACCAGACACCAGAGCTACCAGTCTGAGTCTGCACTCGCGGCTGAGTCTCAATGTATGGGCAAGTTACTGTAAACACAAGCTTCATGCAGACAAAGCACGGTGCACACGCTTTTATTTGTATAGATCTAAGTGTAATTTGATTAAAGCTAATCCTCTTTACACATCAAGTCTTGACAGATTTAATTTCATTACAGCAGCCAATAAAAAGCCACACCTGGTGACTACAAGTAAGCATTAGTGTCAAGCTGTGACGAGGAGTGAAGTGTGGCATTGTTTTGTTTTTTTTATTCAAGTGTGAGGAAAAAAATCACACCGACCGGACATGTCCTGCAGAGAAGAGCCAAAACAATCACAAACACCACACATGACAGTGTGCGTCTGTGTCTTGTGCGTGTGTATGTGTGAACACAACTTTGCAAGTTCTTGTCTCTTCTCCAGTAAATGTGTAGTTGGTGCACAACCTGTGACCTAGTTTCTGTCCCCACAACGGTGTGACAGGTGAACATGTCATTCATCAGAGCAAACGGCGTTGTGTGAAACCTGTTTTTGAAAATCAGCGCACTGAGTTTGTAGGGTTGAGGTATTTGTGTGTTTTTTTTCCATGTCCTTTTCATTTCAAGTAGAACCAGATTTTGACTCAGGAATTCTATAAAGCTCGGTCTGAAGGAGCCCGAATGGCAGACGCCAGATTAGATTTCACTGTTGAATTATCACAAGAAATTAGCTGGGAGCCGTTATCGACCTGTAATCCGGAACAGGTGCCGGACAAAGCGCTCGAGCAGGAGCGTGCTTTGAGTGGGACCGTTAAATAAATGCGACAACAAAGGCCGACCTGGGCAAGCTGCAGGAAAACACCTAAACCAGTTTCCCCAGTCACGTGCACGACGCGGAGGCACGTGAGGCAAGTTGTTTGCAGCTGGGAAGTCACAAGTCTTTTGCAAAACACACTCCTTTTGTCCTGCTCTGCAAAGGCTTCACACCGAGGAATGCTGGTTTCTACAGGCTGATAACGTAGGAACAAGCCGACGTGGGCATCCAGCGGCACCTCATCGAAGCACATGGCACGACTTGGCTAAACGTTAGCAGCTGTGCCACATGTGCACCGCTTTTATCGACATGATTAAATTAAGGCCCCCGCCAAACTCATTATTATCCCATCCATATCGGGAGGCTCAAGAATGTCAATGAGGACCGCGCTCATTATGCAGTCATCGTGCACAGTGCCCAGGAAAAAAACAAGAACTTTCACACAGTCACAGACAGTAAATCAACAGTTTATTCCAGAAGGCTGGCTTTATTCCCCAACTCCAACAAATTATAGCCCACTCCTTAATTTTTATCCCGCAAAATAAATTCCTCAACCAATTGAATTACCGCTACAAGCAGATGTGACAGCCCCGGTGAAGTCCCACAGGACGGGCTGAAGGAATCGACAGGCAGATGCTCCGAACAGCAGAGGTCACGGAAGGTCAAGCTGTTCCATTATGAGAGGACAAGGGTGGTATTTATTCACCGCCATCTCCTCTCTAAGCAGGGGTGGGCTTAGAGAGAATGGAGATGGATACTTAACCCTGGAGGCATACGGATCACGACAAACCGTCCACTGTCTTTCTCATTACTGGTGGAGATGCAGCAACTGCTCCCAATTCAGTGAGAGGAAGGTATAAGAAAGACAAGACAGAAAGTCGCAGATTATGTGAGAGAAAATTCTGCTAACCAGGCTGAATAATGACAGAAAAGGATGATACACACTGCCAAGACTCTAGCAGTGCACTGAATACAATTCTAAACAGCAATATTGCCCACAGACGCAAACAGTGGTTTAAACAATTTAACCTGATCCGACTTGTCTGCGGAGTCGGTTTTGTCTAAGATTCCATCAAAGCAGCTCACAGGATCCTCTGCACACAGCTTACAGAAGAAGACTGAGTTTTCTTTTTACATTTTTCATGCTATGTATGAATGTATCTTGGCCTTGGACTCCTGTGGCTAGCCAGAGCATAGTGCAGGACTTGCCAAAACTCCCAGTCATTAAGTGTGATGATATAGATGCTGGTAAAAGATCGGAAAGAATGAACGCAGTCTTCCTCCACCTTGTTAAAATACTTCTTGGCTTAGAAAAAAAAAGAGCCTGTGGCACTGTATGATAGCATGATTAGCAAAAGCAGCGGGCATGTCTGGGACCAACCATGAACAATCGCCCTTACACAGAGACACACACACACATCTTTATTTGAGAGAAGCAGCTTCCTTACTAATGACATACTTTCCCTGGGCTGCACTTAAGGTCCAGTTAAGTGTCGTGTGCACGCCCAGGAAGAGCAAATAGGGTTGAAATGCATTAATTTCCACTTCGTTCAAAATCTGATCAGCCAGAGGACACATGTACACATGAATCACAGAGTGGAAGGAAAAAAATACAGAGTGAAATGATACACGAGGCTAATAATACAGCATGACTGTGTAAGTACAGCTCAGCCAGCTCCTTCCACTGTCACAATCGTCTTAACTGTCAGGAAACCCCAGTTCCTGGCGTTTCTCAGCTTTGTTATTATTAGTTTAAGCTGGGGCCTGCCAGCGCAGACCTATGCACTGCATAATATCGTTATTAGCGTTTTTTTTAAAAAAAGGGGGGCAACCGCAAGTTTCCAGTGAGGCCGATTCCTCCACGCGAGCCGACCACAGGGCTTGCCGCTGGGGACAAAAACCGCTCGCTCGCGCACACACAAAATTACTACTGAGGAGCAGGACAAGCGCCTAAAGAGACAAGAATGGTTTTCAAAATAGCTTCAAGAAAGTATCACAGTAATTAAAGTCATTCTTTTATAGTTAAGAGCCTCTGCCAAGATAAAAACAGACATTTGGACTGAAAGAACTGGAAAGCACCGATGAAAACTGCCGTGCCGTCTCCAAGTAGTTTGTATTGATACAGGGTATTTATTATAATAACACAGAATTACAAAGATATGTATCCAGTGTATGTTTGAGTGACACACAATCCACCTATTAGTCACCAGTCAGGGCGTACTCCTTGGATCACTAACCTCATAAAACTGAATAAATGATTTCAGCCTCCAAAAAGGGGAGATGATTTATAACGAATGACTTCAGCGCGGTACGCATTCACTTTACACCAGTTCCTATAACATGCAAGGCGAATATCAATGAGCATTTTAAAAAAGGACGGTTGCTGGATGCAGAAAAATGCAACATCTCTGAAAGAGTCGGTTCTTTCTTTGATATGCTGGCTGAGGGATCTCCTGCCATGAGAGCAGACGAGTTTGAGATCAAAACGTCTGAGTGTGAGAAAGCCAACAGGCGGCTCGCTCACACACAGCTACTCCATCAACATGGATCATGAGAGAGCTACAGCGTGTAACACAGACTTCTTATTATTCAGCTAGAAAGAATGCAAGAAGAGGAGCTGCTATACAACATGTGCGCCACAGTGGACCCCGCGCGCTCCAGTAGGATATGTTCAGCCCTTGTAGTTGTGAGTCAGTTGTTCCCATTTCACCACAGTCCAAACCGTAGACACTACGCTCTCACACATCACCCACACCCAGCGATATCCATCTGGAAACGCCAACAATGGTCCAGTTGAGTGGGTCAAGCCCACGAGGGAGGTTTGAGGGGTTGACTGAGATGATACATACTAGCTGGTGTTGGAGGGGTGGGGTCACAGTGCAGCAAAGCTCAGGAAGCCAAAGGCCAAGTCATGACCATCTGAAGGCTGCTTTGAATTTTGCTGGATTCAAAGTATGGTTTTAATGTTGTTCTTTTTTAAAAAGGTATTTTTATGCCTCGATTAGTTGGGACAGTGAATCGTGACAGGAAGGTAGGGAGAGATACCGAGGGAATGACAAGCAGTAAAGATTGTGCTGGTTGGGATTTGAACTGCCAATCACTGTAAACAACGTAATATCGAGTTAGTCCTTCGATGAGCAATAACCTTTCCTGTACAGAGGAACCAGGAGCAGATCAGTGGAAGTCTATAAACCAAGCAGTTCATTTTGTTGGCTCCAGCACCTTTAATAACTTTAGGATCGAACAGCAGACAATTTATGAGTCAGCTTCTCCAATGACAGTTGAATGTCAAATACCATGAATAGCCTCTGATATCCCCTGTACACACAGCACACACGTGTCTGCTGTGTTTACAGCAGCATGGCCGACTGCTTGCCCTCCACCTCCTCTTTAATATCACACCACAAGGTCCAGAGATTCAGTCAGATTGCATGCAGCCTCAGTATGAGGCAGGTTTTTCATAATCTTCTGACACGGCTTTGAACCCACATTGGCTAAACTGCTAGAACTGTGAAAACTAAAACTAAAAAAGCAGCATTTATGAGGGTCTGGTGGCATCTGTCGTGACACCGTTTGGGGAAGGAGATGTATTAATATTGCAGGACTGTCTCCAGTTGCAACAAGCTGAGCAGCGAACTGCAGTCTGCGTAATCTGCTTGACCTGGCAGCAGCCCATAGGAACCAGCTAGAGCTAATACCGACCTTTGTGACTTTGTATAAATGTCGTATGAGGTTTATTCTTGTTGGTTGTGCCAAACAGCTGCACTTGCCTGTATGCAACTGGAGAAACTTCCCTCTAAACTCCTTTAAATGACTGAATAAAAAAGTAAGTGACCATTCTTTGCACCTGCTTTTGCACCTGCACCCATCGACTGTGAAAACCACCCGAACCGTGCAGCCAGGGTGGCACTGAGCGCCCGCCAGGCAGACAAGTCGCCCCCGCCCCTCCACCAGAAACAGTGAACCCTGGGTTAAACAGCTCTTATGTAACAGCCAAGCAGAGACCATGTTGGCCCTAGCAAAGCAGAGAAAAGTGGAAAATGAGGGAAACCCAAGTCGACAGCACTGAGTAATGGAGAAAGGCAAATAAATCTTTGGGCATCCAGAGGGTAATGAAAAAATAAGAAAGCCCACACGCACAAAGCAGCCTGGCCGACACGCCGCTTGACTTCCCTTGCATTAGGGACGTGATGCATATTTTACGTTGTATTCCTGCCATTTCAGGGGCACTGACTGCAAAACCCGATGATACTGATAAATGCTCCAACAACTACTGTTTCTTTACTCTTATCTTAATGTGCTTTACAGTAAGTTCCTTCACTCAAATATCCTTTTCCTCCTGACTGCCTGTCAGCCAAATAAGCCTTGACGATGATATCACCTCAGGAAACAGGTTATTTGGATACATTTACCTCTTTGGAGAAAAGGATTTTCAAGAAAGGCTTAATTGAGCATGTTCTCTGAGTGGATGCCAGGATTGTCATTGACCTAAAGCAATCAGGACCGCGTCTCTGTTTACACTGGCCAGACGCCAAATGACTGAACCAACATGACAAAAGCCCGGAGACTGAAAAGTGGAGAAAACAGCTTATCTTG
>OMNW01009435.1:31162-43899 GCA_900303245.1 Selene dorsalis
ATGAGCCTGAAAATGTTCCTCAACATTACACGAATACAACGGCTGCCAAAGAGCCACCAAAAGCACACACGTCTGTGACAACGCCGAGGGAATTCGGCAGATAAGGTCACATGACGGCCTGCGTAATTCAGCCGAGCAAGTTACTAAGCAAACGGAAAAAGAGGAAACAACATTCATATCTAGGGAGCCCGAAGAGTTATGGCACACGTGTGTTGTGATGGATGATGTATGACCACTGAAGATAAGACTATGATGAATGGACTATTCGATACAGTAGGATAAATGTCTTATTGTTGATGGATTTGTGCACATCACAGAACTCTTCCCCATCTGCTCTTCATGAGTTTGCAGAACTATGATTTATCACTTATTCAGAAGAAACACGTTGTGATGTGAATCTAATCAGACTCCGGTCATGGTGGGATTTGTCATCTAATTTAACGAGAAAAAAACTAATCCATCTTACAATGCACAGTGCTTTGATTATTTAGCATTTGATTCTGAATATGTAAGCCATCAGTCATCAAGTTTCATGGGATGTACAAAAAAAAAAAATCATAAGAGGCTGGTCTTTCTAGTGTCCAGTGTTTAGTGTTTAAAACTAAAGGGGTAGTCAATCTCCACCCACTGATGAGCAGGTGGGATGTGCTGGAGTAAATGTGTACCCAGAGTTTGCTTCATCAATCATAGAAGACAATGCGAGACACATGGCGCCAACTGAACATCCCAGTATCGAGCACTTTGGGCTGCAGCACCAGCTGTGTTTGCTTTCCCAATAGTGACCGGGATAGTAAGTGAGACCTTATGGCTACTGGACCGAGGTGGGGCAGATCAATCACAATTTCTATTGTTATAAGAATTGACTGGTAAGCAGGCGTTGAGCCAACAGAGAGGGGTGGGAGGCGGAGGAGGCAGGGTGCAGATTGGGGTATTTCCATACAAACAGGGTTCTTGACTCCACAAAGAATGCGGCAACAGTTGTTGTTGTCTGACGCAGGTATCAGGTACAAAATATACCGGTCTTTGTTGCACACAGACATGATGCAACTCTAACGTTTCCAGATTGAATTCATAATCAAAGGCTCAAACCGGATTCTACACGCAGCATCAATGTGCGAGACAAGATGCTTTGAGAATATAAGATCATAGACAGTTCTCCATAGCAGATACACAAGTCCCATATGTGGATCACAACACCAGCAAATAGCTTCTGTTCCCAGTAACGCTGTGTCCTCCCCATCTCATTGTTCATCCATTTTGATAATCAAACTATCCCCCTGTGCAGCCGCAGCTCTTAAATCACTCGGTGGGCTTCAAAGTGCTGAAACAGCACCTACTCCAGACTAAAATATTATATGCCGTCTGGTATGCTTATAGGAATTACATGCACTGCTACTCAACTGCTACCATGGGGGCTGTTTGCCTCATGTACACCCATCGGCACATGATTTATAGGACCATCAATAAAAGGATGGTAATGGCGTGTCTTCTAGTTATTTCTTTGGGGTCAATGAAAGTCTGAATCACAAGTGAAGTCATCTAGAACTGTTTAAGAGGAACCTCATTCCCTTATTCGCCAACACCTCAATCATCTGCTAGGTAACTCTTAATCTGGTACTTTGTCTGACACACTGTAAAAGCTCCTGTCGCTATTTAATCTTAATTTTTTTGTGTAAACCTTACAGGCCATTTTCTCAAGCAGGTGACCCAGAGGGAGTGCAATTCAATTTAGAGTTACACATTAATCTTTTCAAAGGCTGGAGAGTCGCGGGGGTTACCAAGGGAGCGAATGGGGTGCATTGGTTCAGTAGAATGGCACCACATTGCCCTGCTGAGCTGGACAGAAGGTTCCTGTTTAAACAGCAGAGGAGGAGATCTTGTGCTGGAGCAGATACACAAACTGTAGCTGACTGAACAAATCCCTCAAAGTGGATGGCTGAGCGTGTGTGTGTCTGTGTGTGTGTTCGCCAGCCTGGTAGCCACAGCAAAACAAGTTAAATTCAGAATCACTGAATTATGCAGCACACGCGGTACAAAGCTTCTTTTTGGGTTGATTTTTTTTTTTTTTTTTTGGTCACAGGGCTGAGGGTGATTATTTTAGTCCAAACTACCACTACAGGACAGGACGGGGAGCATCAGCATGGCGTTGGCGATAGCTCTCTGACCTGTAGTTGTGTGCACCAGCAAGGGGTCAAAGCCAGTCATGTGTCTCTCTGTGAGTGTGGTAGCAAATGAAAAGTCTTGGCCAACATGCTGTCAACACCAGCTTTCAGTTCACCTGCTTTTTATAGCAGCCACTCCAGACACTGCTGGCCACACACTACCACCAAACACTTTGAACGCCAAATATAATCTTGACCGCCGCAGTGAGAAATAGAAACATACAAGCAACCATTATGCCTGTCTGACATGTCTGTTTAAAAGGAATAAAAAGCTTTAGAGGGGCATCTCATTGTAGCCCAGAGTCAGAGTGAGGGTGTGGTGTGGTATGGTATGGAAAAAAGTAAAAGGTTTTGTTGATTTCAGTTTGATCCACTTCAAATCCCTTTGTCTGGAAGATGCAGCAGTGCCTGGGGTTTCCCCCAGCAGTGCCTCTCCAGAAACAGTAAAAGGCCTTCATCCCCCTGTGACAATAAGCACAGATGTTACCCATGCCTGATAAGTCACATGAACGCCACCTTATATGGAGAAAAATGCGCCGAGGAGAAGACATGAAACATAAGCGTTTCTCGGCCGGTGCGCTAGCTCTTGAGAATTAACGACGACGGGCACTCGAACACAGCAGCCCGCGGGGAGGAGAACAATTCCTATCCCATACTCACTGGACAGAGGTCGCCGTTCACAAAGAGCAGCAAAGCATCAAAGGCAAGAAGAACACTTTCCACAACGGCACAACTGCTCTTCTTCACAAAGTTAGACAAAGCAAATCAAGTGACTTCAAAACACATCATTTCACAGGGGGAAGTTCCTGCGGTACTTATGTCACAGTCTGATGATGTTGCCGAGCCCTTCCACTCAAATTAGACGAGTGACGAGCTGTAGATGCCTGTGAAGCAACTCAGTGCCACCCGGAGAGGGAGGTAGCATTACATCTCTCCTTTGTCACTGGTAAACAACTTTGACAACTGGCAGTCCTGCCGGCTGAGAGGCGAAATGTGCAACACTTGGCACAAAGGGAAGGAGTGAACAAGCAAAGCGATTCACATGTTTTCCACTAAAAGGGAAATTACAGGCCACACTCGATCAATATCACTCTGGGTCGAGACCCCGTCCCAACCCGAGGAAAAACAGAATAGTAAAAACATAATGTTCCCTGTGGTCGAGAGTTTCTTCGCCACAAAAATTCGAGTCTCATCACGGGCCAAAATATCCATACAGTGCTTCTGTCCAGTCTGAGTGCACGCATGAGGACAGCAGTCATTATGTAAGAAAACAACTACTTCAGTAAAGTCCATTTAACAGGCAGGGAGGCTGAGATGCCTGACAGAGTATAAACCCACGGCACAACATCCTCCCCCCTCCAGAAAAATAAACAAATCACATTCTTGGGTATCTCTTCTCTTCCGCTCGGTCTGGGCTGAGTCTAATTCCCGAGTAAATGATTGGTGAAACTTTAAATTAGATCCTCTTATCCAATCTGTCAGTCTGTAATCATATATCATATTAATTACCATTACTGTATCACATTTCCTCAAGATTGAACTTCTTAACCGAGGCACAGCTGTGAAGGTACTGGACAGACTCCAGACTTCAGGCGGATCAATGAGCAGTGCAGCGCTGGTCAAACATTAGCCTGGGTTTTTATTATTACAGCTCTCCCCAGCAGCATGCAAAGGTAGCAGGGCGGCCACCTTCACGTGTGGGTTTCCATGACAGAGGGCCCACCATAGCAAAAGGTATGCCCAAGCCCTTCCTCTTGCTCCATGGTTGTGTTTGCTCTGGGCAGGCCCTTCACTCCAGGGGTCTCCTGGGGCCCTTTTGTTGCCTCTGTATATGGCTAGAGAGCCCTTCCACCCCAACACACGGCCACGCAACAACACAAGTGGAGGATAAATCACATTCAAAACACAATGGCAGAGAATACCAGAGCATTTAGTGCAATGACCAGTGCCCCTAATTTCTTAGTTCATAAATCAGAAGGAAGAAAGAAACAATCAGCAGCCTGTCTGACAACATGACTGCTGCGGTTTACACGCTGAACATCCCCACTTTCACTGTGTCAGTGTGAAGTGGAGTGACTCAAATACCTTTGTCTCAATTAATTCCCAAGGACGAACACAATGGCACGGTACAAATCATTTCATTTATCAAACCAAATCATAGTTCACTCTGCACAAAAGACTGAACAACACTCACACTGACAGTTTTAATCTCACATGATCATAAATACAAAAGGGAGAGGTCATATTCTGTCTCTGTGGTACAAAGCACTCTGATGAATAAGTGTGTCTACTCTTATACTGTGAGCCCTTGTATTAAAACTCCTTTCCCTATCAAATTAATTATAGCCTGTGACGACAATCACATGTTCGTGCAGGAAAATCATTCCTCTCTTCTCACACAGCTGCTGCAGCCACATTTCACACACACACACAAACACAGCGAGGACAGCCTGATGAAATCCATCCCGGTATCACACAAACACCCTCAAACTTATGTTTAGCGCACACGCGTAAAAAGTGAATACCGTGGTGCGTTTAGGTGCCAGAGGCGGGCAAAGGGCGCACGCACAGAGGAGCAGGGTCCTTTAAAAACCAACGTGAGTGTAAAAATAAGTTCGCTTGCAACTTACCGGCTAATGTTTCCTCTGATAAAACATACTTGACTGCGAATTCACGTGTCTCCCTCCTCGCGGGACCTAAATATAACGCCGCTGCATTTAATAATAGCGTAAAAACAAAAATCGGATTTTCTTGGAGCGTACTTCCACGAGTCCTCTGTTTCCACATCAAATGTTCCTGGGACGGAGCGCCAAGAGACTGCGGACTCCTCCCAGACAATGTGGGGTTAAACTCCTCCTTCCCACGGACACAGGGAGAGAGGAGGAGGAGGAGGGGGAGGAGGAGGTGGCCGCTTACTCTACTACAACATGCAGTACCGGGGGATTAATGACAAGTACCTATCTCAAAATGTGTCATGAACCACTGTAAATCAGGAGGATTGGGTTCGTGGACCCTCAGGGGCCCCTCTGAGAGACATCAAGGTCTTTAGTGAGATCAAATAAAGTTTAATAATGAGACTGTTTCATCTGAATCATAGAGGAGCTCCACTGCTTTCACACGTGTTCATTTTATTCATCATGAGAGGAAATACTTACATACAGCTGTAATGGTTGGTGACACATTTCCATGATATAAATAGCCTTGATAATTTCATCAGGGTTATATAAGTGTGGACATGGGACTTTTATTATGTTTTTAATCACTCAGAACAGAAAACCTCTTTTATGAACTGGCAGTATGGGGCTGAAAGAGTGCTAAGCTGTATGGGAAATGTAGGATCCAGTGTTGTTTGTTTGTTTGTTTGTTTTGAACCTGGAGACACACGAGGGGATTCTCTATCTCTGCAGTTACTTCAGTTTTAACCTTGTTTTATATCTCTCTTCCAAGTCATCCAACTCAGTGGAGGTGTAAAAGTGAAATAACTACATAAACTACACAAATGCAATACTTGGAGTATTAATTCAAACATGTAATGCTCGTTTTGAGATGGAGAAGTATTAGTATGTATAGTTGTGTTTCTGCCCCACATTTGTCTGATCATATTTTCCACATGGGTCCTTCCAGACACGAGCAGATGATACATTTTTATGACACAGGGACCCAAACAGACCCCTGCAGATATACAGATATGGAAACTATAAATCAATGTTGTCACTATTGAGGCAGTCTTTTGAATGTGATATATACATATTTTTTTTCTGCAGCAGGTCTTATAGTTTTAACTCCTTACCCACTAAGCAGTATACTCCAGTTTCCGGCCTTTAGGTCCTAATTCATGTGTTTTGCATGGGAAAGTGAGCAAGGCGAACATATTTTGCATAACACTATCAAACCTGTCTTTGTCACGGAAAAATGACTTGATAGGAAGAGTGATAGGAAACAGGTTTGGTCTCCTCAGATAATCAAACAGCACGCAAGTAAAGAGAACGGTCATTGTTATTCTTGTACTAAGCATTAAGTATTCATTCCTCCCTTACAATTTCTCAGTCATCCTCACTAAGATGCCTCCACTCCCTGATAACATAACTGCAGTCAGCAGGCCTTCCTTTCCACTATCTCCTTTGCGATGCTCATAAACCTTGCGTTTCGTAATGTGGCTCTTTGGCCAAGCGCGTCGGCCCGGCCAGGCCCATGTAATCTGCATATCAGCCCATTTACAGCTGCTACAGTTCCCTATCTCTCTCCTGCCCATTGTAGCACCAGATACTGTAACACTCTGCTCCTTTCATCAAAGACCCATCAAGATCTGTCTACACAACAAGCAGCCCCTTGTTCCCCTTCGGCAAATTTAGCCACGGGGTATTCAACTCCTGTAAGCCAAGCACAGTGATTTGAAAACAAGAAAAAGTCTAATTATGCGTCTTCAGTCGGTGTCGTGGGACTATGCGTACAAATGAGTTTGTGAATCATCCAGAAGAACCATCATGTTGAACCATGATGCAATGATCCACTGGGTAAATGTCTGTCAGTCTTACCAGTGGCGTGCTACACATCTCCACCCAGTATATGTAATGCTGTTCAGTGCTGCGCCCAAGAAATATTCTGGCCGCATAAAGATTCTCTGTGTCGTCTGGCAGATATCAGGAGCTCTGGTCACTCCGCATCTCATTAAATATAATTGACTCTGACGGACATCCTGCCACACATCCTCCTTTTCTGTTTCTGTCTGCTGGTCTGACACGAGAAAACAATCCCAGACGTCTCCTCTCCCATTAACTCAACAACTGGTCGATAACCAGGGAGAGTTGAAATATTAGTATTGCCAGTTTATTGTTATAAAACACAGCATGGAGCAGAAAAATAGTGGGCTCAGCTAATATTTTCTCCCTTTTTATGCTGATGCAAAAGCATTATTCCACATAGGCAGACAGGTATGGGCACACACACTTATCAACACCACAGTACCACTCCTCAACACCTTCTCAAATGAGCCTTCTCAACACCTTCGGTCTAGCTATACTGACTGTCAACACTTTGTTTGACCATTACGGACAGGGTCGTCTTAGTGATTGTGTGCTTGCCAGTGTGTGTTACTGTATGTGAGAGTAAGGGAGGGGGGCTGGCAGAGCCTCTGCTAATGACTGTGATTTTCTCAACCCTCTCCCTGCTGCCCATTGTACAATGTGATGGCCATTATAACCGGTGTATAAGGTGCTGAGCTGTGAAGGCTGGCCTGTTCACTGTCTACATGTAATTACTCCGCTCATTTGTCATGAAGGCTTTAATGGCCGACTGTGGCTTGGGGAACATATTCCATACAGTTGTTTGAAAGGCTGGCCAGCTGGCTGTGGAAGGTCCTCTGCGGTTGTCTAGAGGGGAATGGTGGGTTTGCATGTGACAGCATCCAGAAAACACAAGGAGTTGTCATAAGGTGTGTGATTTTGTGTGTGTGGGGGTGTGTGTATGTGTGTGTGTGAAGCAGACAGAGGGAGGGTTATAATCAGACGCTCTCACGCCACACCCTGAAACAACTCCTTACTTGTTTCTAAATACAGCAGCCAACACTGAAGCATCCACAACCACAAAGAGGCGAGTGCAGCGACTCACACAATAGACAAAGGAAATCTTTACGCAGGGAAGACAAATAGAAGGGCATGGGTGAAGATAAGGTATGAAAAGAGTCGGGCCATTTTGAAAAAAGCTTTTAATTGAACACGACAGGTCTGATCTAAGTGATAGCTTGCAGACTCCTGAGGGCCCACCTAATGAGAAATCAATGACGACAACGAGTCAACTGCGTGTCACAGAGGCCAACCTCTCATGCCAGTGTTATTCTGGTCTTTTAAGGATACACTTACAGCCCCAGATTTAGCCTCCTGACTACCATTGGATTTTTTTTTAAACTCCTTGAGTTATTTTATTGTGACTCAGTAAAAAAAAAGGAATAAACTCATTGAGGATCTGTGAATACAGTTCTTCACTTCACCCATGGTTTCATTTTGTGCAATAAAACAAAAACAGTAGGAGTTAAAAAGTGGTGCTTGATAGAGCAGCTTTCAGAGGACATATATACCTGGATGGATATATTAATAGTGTGGGAAACCATTTATGACAGATCTGCCCCCTGCACATTGCATCATCTGTGGTGTCTGACTGCCTGTCTGAGAGGAGAGTAACAAACAGCAGGGACGGGGGATGGATGTGACTGAGCTGTTGATTACTTGAGTTGTAGGTGAAGAAACTACCACGAGGGTGTGAGGGAGGTGAAGAGCTGAATTAGGTTTTTGTGTGACTGCATGTGGAGAAACGATTGGAGACGATTGTACGACGATGATAGTATGCTGAAGTGTGGGGTAATTTTATTGTGTGTTTACTGCAGGGGTTGTTCTTAGCTTCTTTGTCTACCCCACTTTTGTATAATCTGTATCCTTTGGTGCAAGATCATGCATGACCAGTTGTGCCTTTCAGGAGGGCACCTCCATTCTCTTTCTCTGGCTGATTGCTTTTTGAAGTAAGAGTGCTGAGTTTTTCACCTCTCAGATCACCCAAGAAGGGATTATCGGGACAGCACTGTGGTGAATTCTGGCAAGAAATACCAAACAAGTTCAGGATAGGTGATTTTGAAGGCAGAAGCAAAGAAAAAACTGTGCAATATCAGTTAAAATGCATCAAACATACATAATTCACACTAAGCTGCAGGATGCTGTCCAATCGAGGATTAGACACTCTTTATTGACATACAGCAGTAATTCTGTACATCAGTAATTTCTAGCCTCAGGGTGAACCCCCACAGGCTGTTGTTGCATGTCAGAATGTGTCTGTATTATATTATCAAATTATTTATCTAATGGATAAAAATGTGTGTGCATACCTTTAGCTCTGTCAACTTTTTTTCCCCATTTACACACTATGTGAACTTTTTTTCACAATTTTTGTGATGTGTGTACTGTCACGTTTGTTTCCATGTGAAGTAAGACTCAGATGACACCTCAGTCACTGTAACACAGTCAGAGATGACTGTTCAGATGAGCAGTGTTGAATCAGGAATCTCCCCGTTGTTATTGACACAATCATACACTGTGTGTGAATCCCTCATCAGAATATGTTTATTTACCACACAGTATATTGGGTTTATAGTGTAATACAGTACTTGGCTAACTCAGGCAAGCCTTTTGGATACATATGAGCATCTGTCATGTGGCATAGTGAAATCTGTTCTATAGTTTTACCAAATCTTTTAAGACCACAATGCAAGACTAGCTGCACTCTGTAAGCAGCTATTTTTTTCTTTTTCCCTTACATTTTATACTGCCTCTTACCAATCCATTAAGGCAGTGTTGCCCACCTACATTAGCTCACATTCAGCTGCATGTCTTGCTGGCTATTACAGAGTGGAGCCATATAGTGACAGACAAGAAAATTGCTTAACCTAAAAAACCATGTTTGTCTTCCCATCAGGCCGTGTCAGGTCTGGCGCACGATGGCACTGTACCATGTCCAAACATGGAGAGAGAAAATATGAGTGATAGACTGGTGGCAGACAGCTCGACATGTGGTCACTGTGACATGAGACCTCGATCTAAAAATGTCCCCAAGAAAACACACGGGCCCGTTTTTACATTTTCTTGAACCTGAATGTAGGGCAGATTTGACAATGACAAAGTTGCGAGTGTGTAGGTGGCCAAATATAACTCGCATGAGAGGAGAAAGGATATAAATGATTGAGGGACCGTGAGGACATTACGGTATGAAAGAGAAATCAGGAATGGACTAGCCTTGTCTTTGAAAGACTCCCTGAAAGAGAATAAGGAGGTAGCCTGTAGCTCTGGGTTGGCGTGACAGTTTAAGCTCCTTCAAATCTCTTTGCTGCTGGTTGAATGACTATAACCACAGCCCTGCAGCCAGAGGCCAGTGGAGGTGAATCCAGAGCAAACACAGGGACACTTGATTAAGTTATCACAAGATTAAATTGAGTCAAACGAGAATAACATATTACAAGCCAACAAACATACACTGACATTCAAAAGCTCTATTCAGTAAAAAATGGTAAAGGCTGATTCCAATGAGCCAAATGCAATCATTCACTCTGAAGTGTAACGTGGTATGCGCTGGGCTGTGCTGAGGCTATATTCTGCTCATTCTAATTCAATAAAGGCAACAAACGGAAAACAAGCCGAACAATTCAAGACTCAAACAACTCAGGGCAGCAAGTGGAGGGCCGGGAATCACCAATTCTTTAATTACATTCTTTAATTGTAACAATGTTCAACTACACAACTGCTTTTTTACCCAGTTAATGCGGCTTTGACGGTGACATTACCGGCTACAACTGATAATATCGAAAGTGTCTGAAACAAATGGGTTCTTATTGCTCCATTAGGATTGTGTTTGTTGCTGAGCCGGCCCACTAAGGTAACATTCCCACACCCATTACCTCCTCGCTCCCCACTGAGAAACACTTTCACACCCATGTGAAGGGAGTAGAACACACAGTCTGTTAAAATTACCTTGTTAAAATCTGCTTATTTCACTGTCTTAATTAGAAACACAACCACACTGCTCTGGGTCTTTCCCACAAAATCATCACCTGCCAGCACAACATAGATTAACAGAGAGCGCCGAACCCAAACGAGGCGGTTGTCTGTCTGGCAGCTCAAGTTTTAAACAAAGTAGGAAACTGACCTGGAGCCGTTAATGGAAAGCTGATACTTTTCTCCCCAAACTGTCTGGACTGGTTTGGTTACAGGCCCCATAGAGGCGTGTACGGCAACGATGAAGACTCATAAACAGTTTTAATGTCTCCTTGGGGAGAAACTTCGCAATGCCAAATCTAGTGTTCCAGATGGCTGCACATGACACAGTCTTTCACTAATTTACCTATTGTTAAAACCCTTCTCCAAAAGACTGAGTGAACTGTCATAGCTTGGCAACGTAGCGAGATGCAGGTCTGTCAAGCCTTTGTTTTCTTCACATTTTGAAGCTCTGCAGTGTACTGTAGTGAGAGTGATCGCAGCGTCCAGAGTTTGGACAAAAATGTCTAATTTAAGCCCTCACAAGTTGTCACTCGTAGCCTGCTAGCTGGTACCACTGGTTCTTAGATTTACAGGCCCACTACTAGTATACCCTCCATTTTATACTACTGTGTCACTGTGTAGTAGCCAGTCCTGCACATAAAATAATCTGACCTGCTCTTAATCTGATTTTGAAAAGTTGTCACACAATCCAGTAAACATTAGCTCAGATTAGACTTTTCATTTGTAATGTGAAAAATGAAAATGTGAATTGAGTGTGTGTGCTAGAAATAGGGCACATGTTACATTTGTATTATCATTATCTGTTTAAAGAATTATTGCCCTATTATTACTAACTCTTCACCTGGAACATGTAGCTTTCGTCCTATTCTTTTAGAACAACATCAAACGAATATTGAAGACAGTTAGCTGGAAGCATTGCTCCATTAAACGTCATCTTAAAATGATTTAAACCAATTCATAGAGCTAATGTTAGCTTATTAAGCCAGCAGGTTACAGCTGATGAAGTCTGTCAGATGTCATTTCAGTCACTTAAATTGGTTGCTCCTCTTATTTATTTATTTATTTTAGTTTGGTCTTCCCAATCTAATGATTTGCTTTTGATCACCGTTAATGTATCTATATATGTACATTCATTTGTCATACTATGGGTGGATGGGTGGTAGTATAGCAATGTTTTTCATGATAATGCACTTTTGTATTTGGGAGATGATGGGTGATCTGAAGTACGCTTTTGTCATTTTATGTGGAAACACTGAAAACCAATAAAACATATTTACACACAGAAAATGGTTTCTGGCAGGAAATAAAAATCCCCTCTTATCCTCTTCTGTTGGAAATTAAGGGCCCGAGGTTTTGACTAATTCTACTACTTACAATTTACTAATAATAAGTAATTTACTAATAATTACTGATAAAGTGTCATACACAAATTAAAAGCATGACAGCTGCAGCACTGAACGAATCACAACAACTGTAAACCTTTGACATTCGGTCTTTGTGTTTTGTGGCATTAATAACAATGCATCAAGAAAATGAAGGACTGGAAATGATTCATTTGATGACATTTAACATGTAAAGCTTTTAAGGCCCTCAGTTGAGATGAGATTAATAATTTGGTCTTTAGGTCCATTTCAGAAAGCGTGCACTCCGGTATATTATGTGTATTCATGTGGGAGAGCTGTGAACAAAAGGAAAGATTCAACACGTTTCCATTTTGTAGCAGCAGGTCTCCCTTGGTGTTTATATTCTCCACTGCTGTGTGCCTGTGTGTGTGTGTGTGTGTGAACACGTGCATTTGATTGGACAACAAAGTGTGTATCTGTTACAATGAGTTCCTCTTGAAAACAACTACTACTGTGCCACTACCATGCAGACAACATGGAGTGTGGTTTACATAACGGAGAAAAGAACCAGTGAAAGGCCAAATGCTATATGATGAAGTTAAGTCTTGGCCTTTGAGACAGCTTCATGTGTTATGCTGCTGCTGAACAAATCCTTCAACTGTGTGTAACAGGATATTAGAGCTTTCTATAAGAGGAAA
>OMNW01009436.1:0-31057 GCA_900303245.1 Selene dorsalis
GTGTGTTTGTATGGCTTAAGGACTGTGTGGTGGCTCGAGGATCCTCTTAACACGATTGTCATGTGATTATTGCGCACACACAAACACACACACACACACACACACACACACACAGACACACACACACCACCACCACTTCTTCTCATGCACACATACAGTGTGACCACCAAAGGCAGAGGCAGAGGCCCTATTCTACCCCCCCTATGGATTGGCTTAGACCATCATACACCCCTCCAACCACCACCACCACCACCACCACCACTACCACTACACACGCTTTCTCTCTCTTTTTCACAGTCATCCTCCTCCAGACAGCCCTGCTGCCTGATTCCTTTGGGACATCCTGGTCTTCAGTACTGGCAATGAACTGAGTCACGCTTTAGGATGGAGGAAGAGAGGGTGAGAAAGAGAAAGCTACAGATGAGGTTGGGCAGGATGCCTCATATGGAAGACAAGGATATCCAAAACATTTTTCACCAGCTTTGCTTTCTCCATTCTTCTTTCATACCACACATTATTTTCTAACAGCTGGTTCCTTTTTCTCTTGTGAATTGTTGTTTTTCGTGTCTGTTAAGTTGATGCACATAAAGCAAATTCTTTATTGGCATGTTTCGCTTTGGTTAAGTCTGGACTCATCAAATTTAAACATTGATAATTAACAGATTAGGCCCCATTCTACTAGATCCACACTATATCAGTCATTTATGATTTACAGTATTTTACTGTAAACTTTCCATCTTTAATCTTATGTTCAAGGTGTCCTTATCTTTCAATCCCACGCCTATTTTTGCACAAGTTTGCTATTTTCAAGCCAGAGCGGTCGTGGCATTTTGTTTGTCTGCAGTCGTTTTTGTTGAGCTAGGTTTGAACTTGATCTCTGTGTTGTTCAAAGTAGTCAGGGAAATCAAATCAGCCTAAGGTCATATGCGATTATCCTATACAGGTTTGGCTTTGCCGTGCTGCTGTGTTGTGGAAAACAAAGCCCAGCATAAGTTCTTTGAATTTGACTGATCCTCAGATTGTCAGGAAAAGGAATCTCTCCAGCGTGTCCTGGGCCCTCCCCAGTCTTCCTCTCTCCAGAGGGAGGAAAGTGTCATCTGCCATCTTGAGTCAGTCCGAGCAGGCAGAGCAGAAGTAACTCTCAGTTCTTAACAAGGCTTTGAGAAGTAACTGCATCCATGATTTGTATCCACTTAGATCAATTACTTAATTGCCGTCTCACTACTCAAGGCTGAAGGTGAAGGTCAGGCTGAAGATGAACTGGTAAATTTTGTCATAACTCAACCTCTTTTAGCAGATAGCCTACATTTTTATGTATGTATTTTATATTTTTCATAAAATTTTCTTGCTGCTGGTGAATTGACGATTCCTTTTAAAGGGCCCATATTATGCAAAATAGAATTTATACTGGTTGTGTAGTGGTTAAATGTGTTCCCATGGCCTTTCCATGACTCCGGGATATGAAAAAAGTCTGTTCGCTCCCTTAATTGATTGCTTCACTTTTTTGAAATTGTGTGCCCAAATGGGCCAGTTGGAAATGCAGCTGCTCTTAACGTCAAGAGTAGCTAACTCCACCTCCTGGTACTGCCTTGGCACTGCCCCTGGGCCAGTCTATAAAAAGGTGCGCTCCACCTGGCGAGATTTTGCATCCCGACAAACCATTGTTCCCAGCGTCAACATTAGCACATGGTACCGGTAGCGAAAACCGTACCCTCTCCCCATTAGGGGTGTGGAGTAGACGTGGTTCACACATCTTATTTGCATTTCAAGGTGCACACTGAATGGCTTGTTCTCAGGAGAGCTCTTGAGAGCTACTTTTAGATTGCTGAGATTAGTACCACAGGTTGATTTGGGGCAATACACTCCGAATACAATGTGGTTGGACCACTTAGACCTGTATGTGAAATGGTTGAAAACCAGTATAATATGGAACCTTTAAGAAAGCTCCTATGCACATTCAGGTGAATTATACTTGTTGCTTTACAACATACATCATTTTACAAGGACAGGACTTGAATAACATGGCAAGATTTCATTACATGTATGCTCTGCTTTAATTTTGCTCATTTTCGGTCCATCCATCCACTAAGTTGAGGCAGAGCTATAATGTTAAATCCATCTTTACGCACTACTTTTTAACTTCAGGTGTGTATATAAAATATTAAAAATGTTATCGGTTATTGGTTGTGGGAAGTTGTTATCAGTGTAAAAAACAGTTATCATGCGTTCCTACTTTAAATTGTAACCCTGTTGGGCGATGATAAGATCGATGAAAGATGCGAACACCGCTGTAGATCTGGGCTGGAACAGCAAAGAAGTTTTTCATCTATTCTACTCAGTACTGATGCAGTGGATGCTGCTGGCGTGCATGATCAACAGGCGAGCTCCAGGAGCTGAATACACATTAGTGCTGATTAGTCAATTACCTGCAGCTGTGACTGCAGCTCTGTGAAAAGCACTGCGACCTCCCACTGCACAGACACCGTTTCTAAACTGTGTTTCTGCGTCCAAAAACAATACACTGCTACATTTCCCTCTCCAGCTGCAGTGAAGCACTTCCCAAAATGCTCTGAGTGTAGCCCATTTTAAAGCTAAACATATGGTCATCGCAGCTGTTAAGTATCTCCGAGTCACATGAAAACACTGTCACATATCTGTTGCTTGTCTTTTCAGTAGAATGGTCCAGTAGTAGAGTTTTATTTCTGTTAGAGCAGTATAACCTCCCATCTCTCTCTTTCCCGGTGAGCAGGCTGTCTGTCTGTCTGGCCACGTCATTCATCACAGCTGTGGATAAATATACTGGATGAGCTCAAATGACGTAAACGCTGTCTCACTTTTCTGTTGTTCCTTTCTCTGTCTCATTACTTTTTTAAGGACACTTCTTATATTGGCAGCTGTGCCCACTCCTTCTCAAAGCCACGGCAGCCAAGATCTTTCTTGAGCTTTTGAATTATAGAGAACGACTTCCCCTTTGCTCTCTGTTTGATAAATGTGGCCACACAATCTATCTTCAGAATCCGTTGGGATGGGTGCTATACATCAGATTAGGTGATCATAGAGTCATAATTTCTTGCTGTGACTTTGTCAGTAGAAATAAATCAGATGACTCTCAGCCTGCTTGACACAAAGGTGACAAAGAAGGAAGTAGCTTTTCTTTTCTTTTCAAATTCACAATATTATTATTTGATGATCTGAAACATTTTTACGCAAGAAAACATAAAGCCACATATTTATATACGTTTAAAAACATACTGAAGCTCACCGTGACTGAATGAATATAAGGTATAGTGGAAATTCTATAATGACATCAAGAAAGAAAGTGTATTAAATATGGATCTGGTTGATATCTGAGCTGAGTGGAAAAAGTCTCTTATACGAATCCAGTGTATCTGACAAAAGCATTGTTACCTGGCATTGCCGACATCTTCTCTCTTGTACTTCAGCATGTTTCCAGTTGTGCGAGAAAAATTGCTCCATGCTCCATTGGTCATCGTCACAGCGCACATTGTAGAAGCTGTTACATATGTGAGAGAAAGGGAGAGTGTCCGTCATGCTGTGACTGCTGTCTTTCATTATGACACAATACACAACATAAAATGAACATCTGAGTTCCTGACATCCTGTGTCTGTGCTGTTGGGCCATTATTGTTTTGATGGTCTTATCCTGACATAAAAGGCTTCACATGCTTAAGTTTTGTTCTGACTACAGTATACATATTATTGGACTTGGCTACCTATTGCCTCACTCTTTAATGTCCCCATCTTCCTCTTTATAAAAATGGAAATTACATTGTTTCGTAACATATGGAAAGAATCTGACCTTGAAACTCCTACATCATCTCAGATAGAAGCGTGGAAGCAGGAAGCTATTGAATTTCATGCATCAGTGGAAAAAAAATCATATGCTGTTCAGAGTGAGTCAAATCAAAGGTGAACGGACATACTGTACATAAATGGAAACATTGCACACACACACAGTACATGGGCAAATCCTTGTACATGAAAACACACATGGGTTATAACATGCTCCTCATACTTGATGGGCTGGTCAATGCACATGCGGTAATCAGTGTGGATCCTCTTGTGCGTCATTCAGCATGTCACGGTCAGGCCATCAAAAACCCTCGAGAGCGGAGACACGCTATCTAGCTTTTCTCTGCTTGTTCTCCTTGTCATCTCTTCTCTCCACTTTCTCTTTGTATCTCTTTTCCAAGCTCTCACACTCACTGTCAGCAGTGTATTATTGGAGGGTAATTAGTTCCTACAAAGTGTCCACCACTCGCTTCCAGGCTCATCCTGTTAAGCACATGCTTGATCAAAGACAGGCCACGGCTCTTTCTGCAGCTTTAGGCTCCTGTAGTCACGAGAGACAGACTCACTGTTTGGCTTGCTAATTCTAAATCAATGTGGCTATTTAAGGGTGAAATGCATGACTGCTTGAGTTGGCTTCATCCACGTCAGAACAAAGGCTTGTCACTTTGTTAGAGCATCATGAAGACGGGGAAAGGAAAGAGCACATGCCTGGTCAAATGAAACAAGACTGTCAAGTTGATTATGCATGATTTTCATCATCAAAGACAGTTTTGTCCACAATGACTAACAACTTTGTAAAGCTTAAGACCAACAAGCCAATACAAGACAAGACACATTTTATTAATTGCCTCTGAATCACTTCCAAAAATCCAGCAATCAGTGTCTAGCCACTGTAGTGTTGTGAGTCTAGGGATGAAAGTGCTGGTTGGTCCACCATTTTAGTCGAGGGCTATGCTGCGAGGAGTAGAAGGGCTGTCACAGTGAGCACGGAAACGTGTACTAGTGGCGCTAGTGCTAATGACGAGCCCATAGGTGATGATTAAGCAGGATTTCTTTTGTATAAATCTATATTTTGTTTTTTTTTTAAGTAGCAAAACACCACTGCTGCTGAAGTAAAACCTCCTGGAGCTGCTAGCAGGACTGTAGACTATTGGGCTTATTTCAACATGAAGTTTTGCTTTACCGGAAACACACATCTAAGCATCAAAAGATCAGAGCCTTATCAGCCTATTATGTTGTAAATATAGCTCAGGAAGACTGATCTTCATACATTATGTATGTTTTTTTCATAGTTAAAACTGCTGCCTGCCTGTTACTTTCATATGTGCACTCTGTGCCACACAAATCTTTACATTAAATGCAAGTGAGTGTGGCAGCCAGTAAAAGTTGACTACAGAATCAACTGAGGCGAAAGTGCAAAGGTTACAATTAACTTCCTTTAGATTAAGGCCTACTTAAGATCTTCAGAAGCAGAACAAAGAAGGGAATTAACGGCATGACCGTGCCAACAGATGAAGAAAAAAAAAGATTGGCTTTATTATTATTTTTTGTCACAGTGAACAAAAGGTCCAATTAATTGACTGATTTTAATTGCCCTGGTGTCCCCTGGTCCAATTAGAGGCTTAAACAAGGTTCTGGCAGCAGCAGCAAATCAGGGAGCAGCGGGCAGTTTTTAAGGCAGGTACCCAGCGCTGAAATTACACAAGTGTCTCTTGAGAGAGGACTTTTCATTAAGCTATAAGACTCAGCTCGCCTCTGCCAGTGACCTCAGAAAACTTCTTATGAGTTTCAAAGCCGCCATACTATCATGTAATTTTTTATACATACAGTTGAGTACTGGATCTAGATCTGACCTGTACTAGTTTTGTATTAAAACAAATACTGTTGAAATTAGCCTCACTGAAATCAAATCAAGGTATCTTTGCTTCATCAGACTGATGAGATTGTTAATTCAGATAATTTCAAAACCTCCTTTAGCTGCAGCACTGTTGTGTACTGTTTTGATTCATATGTGCACCAGATGTAACTGTACTGTATAAATGGCTGGAGTCGTTTCTCTGTAAAAATCATTGATAGGCTGCAACATTTATTGACATGTTTCAGATTTGGATAGCCCCTAAAATAAACCAACAAGGGTTGAAATTTAATTCAGACTGTTATTTCCCCCTGGTCTCATAATATGAGAAACTGTACAGACTGTGAGAGCTGATATGTATGTCTACAAGATATCCATCTACGTGTACTCCCAACAGCAATAAAAAGAGCAACTGCTTCATGGTTCTATGGATAGTGAAAATGTAATATACGTATTATATAACAATATAACAATATTTTATTAAAGTACTATCCCTACTCAAGGTGCACAACAACAACTACTACTTGACTGCACTTACACTCCAGCTAAACCTGTATTGTTGAATTAGTTCAACAGCCTTCAATTAGTCATGATCAGCTTGTAGTTTACTATATAATTTTATCATTTGTAACATACACCTCTAATGCAAACATTAAGGTAACCTACACTATTTCACTTGCTCCTTCTTGTACCACTTTCAGTGACATTAATTATTAAGAGATGATAATGACATACAACATGATGTTGTATGCTGATGGTAAAATGTTACTGTAAAGTTGTGAACCAGCTTCACATGCTTCTGGTTTGTAGAGAGTTAACTTGACTCGCACAGAAATGAAAGTGTCCCATTAAAAGATCATGTTTTATTTAGATGTTGTCAAGGAAAAAAACCTTTTCAGTGAATGTGTCTATTTGTGTGTATATGGGTTGCGGCCCATTTGCCCTCTTGGTGAAGCACATTCTCCTCCATCTCTAAAATGGTTCATGCAGCTTGCTAAGTGCAAGTTTGATGGTTTGGGACTGTACTGAGTAATGTGTGTGTACTACCATTTGACCTGAAAACTACAAGAGATTAGTCTGTGCTTTAAATATTGTTTGTTGTCAGTTGTCTCAGCATTTGTACTTGAACAAAATCATCAGTACAAAATCCAAGGGCACACAGGAGGACCAACTAACAATGTCTCAATGGCCAACATGGAAATAGCTAGGTTCTATTAGTATCCTGTGTTTAGTTAAGCATAAGTAAACGGTTATAGAGAATTTGTATAGATGACGTGAAGCCACCATTGGAGGCACTGGCACGGTGTTTCTGAGGTTGTGCTGGTAGCACAAGTGTGTGCTGTCCCGAGAGAGGCAACATTTTCTGCTTGGACAGGCTTGGGTCTGGGCGCCATCCCAGGCATCAGTGTTACCAGTGGCTGTTGCCCACAATATGACCTTCAATCCAGTCTTACAAAGGACACTAATGCCTGTGCAGAGACGCTCAGGGAGTTTGGAGAAATGCTAAAAGCTCTAAGGCTTTGACTTCACATACAGCCTTTCATAACACTCTTCGATCTTTCACAGCGCTCAGTCCATCCAGAGCAAAGAGACACTGATTAACCAGTTAAAAGGTCATTTAATACATCAAACTAAAACATGCTGTATTTTCCATTTCCCCGCTCACGCAGTAAATTCAAAGTTACATTATTTTTGCCTTCTCTCAGTGTCTCCATGCTTTTATAATTGCTTACCACCTTCTCCTTTTCCTTCCTCTTCTCTATTTCATTAGGCTGCTTTTCATCTAAAGCAGAGGACAGATTATTCCGGAGGTTGTTCCGGAGGTACAACCAGTTCATCCGACCAGTGGAAAATGTATCTGATCCAGTCACAGTGGAGTTTGAGGTTTCCATATCTCAACTGGTCAAAGTGGTAAGAACAGCGACAGAGTAACTACTTCTTCCAAGTACACAAAATAAATAGCAATAAATTATATAATTTCTTTTTGTTCTGGTGACTTATGCATCTGTTTTTTCTTCACAGGATGAGGTCAATCAGATAATGGAAACCAATCTGTGGCTGAGACATGTGAGTGAGGTGATGTCTGCCAAATTATTTGTAGGCTACAACAGTGAATTACACCAAATTTCTTCTATCCTCCAGGTGTGGAATGACTACAAACTGAGATGGGCTCCTGTTGAATATGATGGGATAGAGTTCATACGTGTTCCCTCCAATAAAATTTGGAGGCCAGACATTGTCTTGTACAACAAGTAAGTGTTATTCACAGATGGTAAATGCTTTAAATAGATGTCACCCCTCATAGGTAACCACATCAGGTGACTTCGGCTGTAGTATGCCATGATGTAGTAAGCCCTTTCATAAGTTAACATTTTCTTCTTATTCTTCTTTTGTTGTTTATTTATTCCTGACCTTTTGAGGTAAATGCTGTAATGGCCTTTAAGTGAAATGACATTTACATCTCCCTTAAAATGTTCTCTCACAGTGCCGTGGGTGATTTCCTCGTAGAGGACAAAACCAAAGCTCTGCTAAAGTTTGATGGCACCATCACCTGGATTCCTCCAGCTATTTTCAAATCCTCTTGCCCCATGGACATCACCTACTTCCCCTTTGACTACCAGAATTGTTCCATGAAGTTTGGCTCCTGGACCTATGACAAGGCAAAGATCGACCTGGTGCTCATTGGCTCAAAGGTCAGTGGGCCTCTAGGAGAGAAAGTTTTATTCTACACGTGCTGTACAATATTTCACTTTTTTTTTAATCCATTTTTGTAATAACAAAATTGTTAGCAGGAACATTTTAGTGAAAATTCTGTTGAACATGTTGATCCGTCCACATTGATTTTGACACTTTAAACTGACTTGATTTTGAATTTTATATTTCTAAAAAAAACAACAACTTTTTCTGTTTGCATTTCTAAAGGTAAACCTAAAAGACTTCTGGGAAAGTGGAGAGTGGGAGATCATCGATGCACCAGGATACAAGCATGACATCAAGTATAACTGCTGTGAGGAGATCTACCCCGACATCACCTACTCCTTCTACATCCGTCGCCTGCCACTCTTCTACACCATCAACCTCATCATCCCCTGCCTCCTCATCTCCTTCCTCACGGTGCTGGTGTTCTACCTCCCATCTGACTGTGGCGAGAAGGTCACCCTGTGCATCTCCGTCCTCCTGTCCCTCACTGTGTTCCTGCTGGTCATCACCGAGACCATCCCATCAACGTCCCTTGTCATCCCTCTGATCGGCGAGTATCTCCTGTTCACCATGATTTTTGTCACACTCAGCATTGTCATCACTGTCTTTGTGCTAAACGTCCACTACCGCACCCCTATGACACACACAATGCCGGAGTGGGTGAGGGCCGTCTTCCTCGGGGTGCTGCCCAGGGTGATGCTGATGCGGCGTCCCATCGACCAGGGCTGCTCCTCTCCTGCTATTACAGCAGGAGGAGGAGGTGGAGGAGGAGGAGGTAGCAGTGGAGGAAAAAAGAAGAGGAAGAACAGCATAGGAGGAGGAAGTGGCACAAGTGTGAGCGTTGGAGGTATAACTGGGGGTGTAGCCTGTCCACCGCTGGATGGTGGCGCAGGAGGAGGAGGGGCCTCCTCAGCTGGTGGCTCCATGAACTGTGTGGAATATGGCGAGATGAACCGTGACATGAACCGCGATATAAACAGAAGGTGCCCCTACAGAGGCAAAGAGGTACCGACCCCTGTCCCTCCCCCGATGGTGCCGCCTCCTCCTCCCCAGGCACCCCAGACCCAGGCACCCCAAGAATCGGAGCTGCCCAAGATACCGAGGCCCCTGAATGCCCCATCGCCTGTCAACGCTGTTGTTGCCTTCTCTGTGGTGTCGCCGGAGATCAAGCAGGCCATTGAAAGCGTGAAGTACATCGCAGAGAACATGAGAACTCGCAACAAAGCCAAAGAGGTACGTAAGCAACCAGAGAGTTGTAGCTGTCTGTCCTGTTTTCTGAAAATTTGAAGATCTTTCTGACTGGAAAAAATCCAGAAAAAAAACAGATATGTTTTTATTGTTTTATCCTCCCATTAGACTTGTACTGAAGATTGAAACTCTTTCAGCAGAAGGTCTAATGACATTATAAAAGTATGATTCACAGTAAAACTCCCTATGTGTGCGGTGAGAAAAATCTGGGAGTGTGGAGCTGGAGAGAAGCCAACCAGACATCTGTAGCATGCTTCTGATGCCTGCTTGAGGCTAGTGGCCACCGGCTATATTAGCCACTATTAGCATAAGACACCTGAGTCTGTGACCTCACTGTTGGGAGTTGTGTTTCATTGTGTGTGTTGTAGGGAGCTCTTTTTTGACAAGGAAGAAGAATCTGTAGCATTAACAAGACAATATCTCTGGTTTATCTGCATCATTTGTTATTACTGCATACTAGCACCTGAAGATACAAGAAGAAGAAGCATAAGATGAGGCCAGGCAAAGCCAAACAGACACCACAAACTTCAAGATGGCTAGCATCAAGTCCTTGGCCATAACCTGGTCACCTCAAATCAAGCTTTAACACTAAACTAAACTGGCCCCTCCCACTAACTGGGCAGTATGAATGGATTTTGTCTTCACAATGTGCCTAGCCCACATACAAATACACACAACAAAGATATACTGCATGTGTGTTATCTCTGCGGTGTGAATTTCGACCTATCTTAGGAAATGGTGTAGAAACCATTTAAATGGAGCTATAAAGGGAGTGTAAAGCTGCTTGTTTGTTGCAGATGGAGGGTTTTGCCTCTGCCTCCTGCACACTCTGGATGGTCCTGATATGCTTGTTGCCTCAGCTCCGTCTTTTCTTTGCTCCAGCTCCATCTTTTCTTTGAGGCATGTAGAATAGCCATACAGCCTCTTCTATAGGCACACAATGGCATTATGGTCAGTGAAGCCGTGATCCTATTGTTCACACCTGTCTGATCAAGGAATACACAAACTAGCCTATATATATATACACACACACACATATTGTAGAAACTCTAACAATGGCCAGATGCATGGTGGGTCTTTCAGCCTAGTTCACATATAAACACACACACACCTTATAGTCATATCACACTGGTGTTGACACTGTGACATGCAGTGAATGTGACGGTTTGTGCCACGGTTTGATCTGTGTGTGCTAGATATTCAGTATTTTCTACTTCTATACATCTAAATTCCTGTCTTTCCTCTCCTCAGGTGGAGGATGACTGGAAGTATGTTGCCATGGTCATTGACAGGATCTTCCTGTGGGTTTTTGTGACAGTGTGTGTGCTGGGAACTCTGGGACTCTTCCTCCAGCCGCTCATCAGCTTCCTAAAATGACACGTTCTTCTTTGTCCTGCCTCTTTTTCTCTCTCTTTGTCTACTTCTGCGTGTCTTTGTAACCCACTTGAATTAGTATGGGAATTATCCTTCCTGCAGCTCTTTCACATCAAACTCTGGGCTGTCTTCTTTCTCTATTTCTGCCTTTTTTTCTTGTCTCTCCTCTTTCTGCCTCTTGCTCTTCTCTGGGACTCCATCATCATCCTCCATCATTTCTAGCCCTCAGCTCTCTGTTCCCTCACATGACTTAAATGCATTTCCCCATCCCTCCCTTTTTCTTGGCCTTTCAGAGTGCATGCAGTGCTGTTATGCAGTCTTCTACTCTTGATTGCTGATTTTTTCCCCAGATATGATTATCACATCTGTTCTCCTCCTTGTCTTCCCCTGTCTTTCCTCCTCTCCTGTGCCACGGTTTGACCTGCCTACCTAGAGCTTCTCTTCATGGCTGTCTTCTGTCTCCCATTGTACACATTCTTCTCTGCTTTTTTCATTGTTATTGCACTGTCTTATACAATGTTTAACATTGTTGGGTGATTACTTCACTAATAAAGAACGACCTGAATTTGTTTTGCTGTTGCGTTTTGGAGTATGAACTTGTGTTGTAAAGCAAATTTAATGGCTGCCATATGTTTGTCATGATGATTCTATTGATGTCAAATACATGTTTCTCTGTACATACATTTGTAAGATATAAGTGAGATATGCATGACTTCTGGAAAGGACACTGGCTATGGCTGTTCACCCCTGATGATGACGTGTTTTCCACATGTGGTCACACGACACACACTTATGCACCTCACATAAATGAACATTAGTGCAAAATGTATAGAAACATATTAATTTGCACAATGTAGATTAAACTTGTAAAAACAACTCTAAAACGACCACGCTGTCTCAAGTCATTTCTAATCATAAAAAACTTCCTGAGCTCAAACTCAAAATTCACATAAGTTCTCTGTGTGTTTCCTCCGGTGCTCTGGTTGTCCCACATGATATAAAGATCTATGGATAAGGTTAAATTTGGGCTCTAAATTGAATGTCAGTGTGAACGTATTCATCTGTCTGTGTGGCCTCCTGCACTGGGAGTGTTCTACTTTTTAACCAGTATAAACTGGAAGAGTTCCCAGCTCCCCATAACATTTAACTGGATAATTTGTTGTTGTGTTTTTGCAAAATGAATTACTGTTTAAAATAACATCTGAATACACTGGATACATATCACAGCATAACAGCTTGCCTGCTGATGTATGACTACATGTTGCAATCATGCTTAAGAAGTTAATGCCCTCTGACCTAGCATGTAATTGCATTGGTGTGTTTGTGTGACACTTGGTTTTAAGCTCGTCAGTGAAAGAATAATCAGTCCCTGTAGGATAAGAAGGAGAGGTGGTGATGCTGCAGAGGAAGGACTACAGAGAGGAATGAGAGAGAAAGAATGGAAAATAGAAGAAGCTGTCTTCATTTTTTCCTTTTATTTAGCATCATCATCTCAGAAATACAACTGTCCTTGAAGTCCATGTCAAAAGGGTTTTAAGAACTTAAAATGGTTTCCAGAATGAGGTTTATTTCAATCACTGGGCTTCTTATTTCCATTTTATTGAGCTAATGCTACAGTTATAGCTATTTACAAATAATACAAAAGAAGAAACAAATTTTCATTTTAGTGAGTAGGACGAGAGCCAGTTATCAATGATCCTGCTTTCTTTGTCATTATGACATAACTAGGAAGTCACGTGAAAAAATATAAGTGACATCATCGCTTAATCACTCACACACAACTTCTGCAGCTGAGGCTCACAATGATAAGACTGCTCTTACAGCGGGCAGGTGGCCATGATTTTGTATTAGTTATAACTCAATGAGCTTGTGGCTTATGGTTATGGTCACTTAAAATAAAGAAAACAGCATTATTAGACCTTTGGATAGTGAGGGGGAGAGCACAGGATTGGGGGCCTGGAGAAATGAGGCAGAAAACACAGGGAGGATGGAGTGATGTGAGAGAAAAGGGTGATGGGACGGGGGAGGAAGCCAGCTGTTAATAGGAACTGCCAGAAGTGCTCACTCTGTCGGGGTGCTGTTCTGAGTCAGCCCATGCAACTCCCAAGTGTATACTGGGTACAACACTGCAAATATATAAAGAACTGTAAGCAGGGATCTAGGGCTCTTACTTCCAACAGAGGTGCAATCAATTAATAATACCTCAAGTGAGGTGATGTATTTTTTGGATACTTTTTCAAAATATAAGGATCTAATCTATTATGATTATAACTTGTCTTTTATATCTTTGTAAATGTTTTAAGAACCGCATCATAAATAAAAGTTCATTTGATTATTTTCATTTGTTTCCGGACACTGCCGCTGAACATTAGATTAGTTAGATTTTGCTGATGGAAATACTTCAGAGCATAAATTTTAATGGCATTTCAGGGAGAATTCATGATGTTCCACACACTGAAACAACAATGTGATAACACTCTGGAGTCAGTTATTACATGAAAGTGAAGACACTCACAGTGAAGTAAAACCCCAAGTGGCACAAACAGCAACTCGAAAGCAAAAGCAAAGCATTTTTCTTTGAAGCTCCTCTCATTTTCTGACTTATCCCTCTTTCCCTCCCTCCATCAAAGGTCACGGGTGAGTCTGAGTGTGCCTGTCAGCACTGACACACACACAAACACACGCAGACACTGGAAGTTCAGGGTGACGAAGGAACAAGATGCAGCTCTTTCGCCTTCAAGTCAGATTGGAGAATGACTCCAGCTTTGAATCGGCCCACCCTGTGGCTCTCAACAACTCATCCACTTGCAGTTAATCCCCACTTGTGTGCACTGAATGAGCGTGTGCACAACTTTGTGAGTGAGTGGATGTGAGTGCGCCCGCGTGTGTGTTCAAAAGGGGCTGAGGAAGATTACATATGTCACCTGCGGAAGTGAGAAACAGAGAGGCATTGAGATGGTGACAGTGCACGTGACACCATATGTGCCCTCTTCAGCATGGATTTCACTACATGCGGATTATGGGATGGATGTAGCTCTAAAGATGGAGAGGCAGCAGTCACACACAGACACACACACACACAGTATCCCATCAGTCTCAGGGTCACATCAGGGCTGATGTGACACGGTCAGATCAGCACCTGGCTGGCACAGAATGAAGAGATCAGCCACTGTAGCTATATTTGGACAGTGTTTATATAAGACACATGATATTTTTCAAACCTCATCCAGCTTCTCAAGTTACCCTTCAAATGTTTCACAGGAAATGAAATTGTAAAAAAAAAAGAAACAGAACAAAAAAAACCGGACAACCTTTCAGTCTTTTAAAATCAAACTCCCCCTCCCATTCCATTCAACCATACAAAGACGTCCCTCTTTAACATCTTTGGATGCGACTTATACAATATTTTGAGAAATGCATGAGGGTTTGCTGCTTCTCGAAAGCCGCAGCCACTTTAAGCTGAATTTGTAATGGTGTAAATTTGATATTTTAAAGCAGTGGATCTTCCCTGAGTGATTGGACTTCAAGTACTTGGTGGCAGTCACAGCCAAGCAGAGCAGAGCAAAGCTCTTGGTGCTAAATTGAAGGATAATACATTATTAAGCCTGCCACATGGATGAATATTTTACATGATTCCTCGCTGTTGACGCCAACTGTTAGCATCCAGCCCCTGGATAGCGGGACTCCAGGATGACAGACTTGTCACAGCTTGTGCGTCTGCAGGATCTGATATCATGCTTTCTGGTTGTTTTTGTGATCAAACTTTTCGAAAAATAAACGACTTAATTCGATTTCACACTTCACTTGAGTATCTTTTAGGCAATCTGACATGGGTGCCAGTCCTCGTCTCTGTCTCTTTCTCTGTATGGTTTCTTCTCGGTCTTCAAGAGACCCAAGAACAAAGGAGGTGATGAGCCATCTGCAGGGGACCACTAGAGCATGCTGGGAAAAGTTGGGATGCAGGTTGTAGGGTGAGATGGGGGCATAACGCAGGAGGGTGAATGGATGAATTAGGGTAGTCTCTTGTGTCGTCGGCCGCAGAACTGTATGTGCCTGCGGCCAGTCAACTGTGGATAAGTAAAGGAGACTCTCCTCTAAATAATTCATTCCAGTGGGAGCCTTCTGAACACACACATGCATGCACGGTCTGCTCATAGACATAAATGGCTGCTTCTTGAATTAGAATACTGCACACACACACACACACATGCACACAAACACACATGCTCACAAAGAGCACACTTCTAATTTTACTCTCTGTTGAATATTTATAGATGGATGAAGAAACATTGTCTTAGAATTAACAATGGGCATTTTGGTGGAACAACGGAAAATGCTTGTGGCACTTTTTGGGTTTGAGAGCGAATATCAGAAGAAAGAACTTCTTGAGAAATTCGAAGTTAAAATGGCAATTTCCAAGATTTTTATTTTAAGTCATCATCTATCACCAAATCAGGTAACACAATGATGATTAAGCCAAATTATATAGCAGTCCTTGCATTTTACACTTTTGTGAATTGCATGTCTGGTATGACTCAACCGCAAAATTACAAGGAACAGGAGACAAAGCTAAAGTTGGAGACACGTGGGTGCTCCGGTGGCTCACGGTTATGTCCGAATTGCAGTGGCGCAGGTGCAAATCTGAATCGCCGCACTTTGCTGCATGTCATCCCCATCTCTCTCTCCCCTGGTTTACTGTCTCTCACACTGTCCTATAATAATAGAGGTGTAATGTGTATTCAGTAGCAATATACATTTCCCTGTTGTCTATTTATGTCCTGTACTGTCTGAACAGGAGTGATGTTTGGTAGGACACATGGGTTTTTTACTTTTTGAAATCCGTCAATAAATAAAGAAGAACAATAGAGGGAAGAAATGCAGCATGATATCTATTCTGTATACGATGCTAATGTGTTGTTCACGGTGATGTAGTTACTGTTAGTGCTGTTTTCAGTGTATAGGAGATCAGAAAAGTATTAAATATAACTGTGAGAAGAAAAGCATAGATCTGTGCTATAACCTGCTTCTATGAATTCAGCTGTACAAGCTTGTGCAGAGCTGGAGCACAGCAGGAGAGAGATTACCTGGTGGGAGCTGAGGCTCTTAAATACAACAGGACAGACAGACAGCACCATACCTTTAGGCTAACATGTTTGACATAAATGGAGGGAAATTGCAGGAGGACAGGAGGAAAGAAGGAATACAAGATCTGATGCAGAAATGCTTGGTCTTGTAAGGTCAGTCTGAGGAGTGGACACTGGAAATCGGTCTGTGTGGCTGTGTCAACTCACAACACATGATATAATGCAGTGAAATACCAACACTGACACAAACAGTGTCACAAAAAACAAATTTGCCTGTTATATCCCTTTTTGTTTATCTGAAATGAAAGTCCAACTCAGACATAGTTTTCAAAAATAATACATATATAGAGGCTATTTGAAGCTGTTGGTGTTTTTTCACGATACAATTTAATCTTATTTAAAGCATGACAGCATTAACTGTAGCCAGGCACAGACCCTGAGGACATACATTATAATGCACACGGTGCTCTATAGGCAGAAGATCAGCACCTTGGACAGCGACAGCGGCAGACAGCCCTGCCACTGTCCTATCAGCACCTCTGACAGCAGCTCGAGCACCTCACATCACCTGTGAGAGCTGTAACGCAACTGCAAGCCACTGGCAACTTTGGATTATGAAAGAAGAAGAGAAGCAGTGTAGACAGAGCTCTATTCACAACCCTTTGCTGTTGGTTAAATAATGTTTTTTCATGGCAAACAGTGGTTGGAATAATTGTTGGGGCCTCAATAACCATTTCTGTTCAGTTTGAGCACAGTGTGGATGTAAATGCCAATATCTCACGGGAGTCAAGACTTTTCTGATGCCACTGTGACAAACTGCATACGAGGCTGCGTGACATAAGGTGACTCATTATTTGTCTGTCTTGTCCAGCGGCTGTTGAAGGTTATACAACATTTCTATCATCCTAGATGAGAAATGGAGACTGATTTCTCCTTACCACATCGCTGGAGCATATATGTAAATATGTCCAAATATATAGAACACACATAAAGACATAGCGTGGTCAAGCAGACAATGAAAAACACTAAGATGATATGCAAATTTACGAATGTACATAGGCACATGGGCCAACACAGATGGACAGTCACGATATAAAGGCAGGCAGATCAAACAAGCACATGAACTCAGATATGCACACACACAGACAGACGCTCACATGTATGAGCACAAATGCAGATGACACACACACAAACACACACAGACAAAGCTGACTCACATCTGATGACAACATCTTTGGTGTGTCAGAGTTAATTCACTCTGTGCCAACCGAGTCTGGACTGAAGTGTTCTGACTGACACACACACGCACACACGCACACACAGGCACACACACAATATGGTTTTGTAGTTGTTTTGTTTTGCACTTACATAATGATGCTGATTTCTTTTCTTTTTAATTTCTTTTTGATTTTTCAAAATTAGTAAAAAAAAAAAGCAGTTTACTGTACGGTCTACTGTTACTAGGGTAGAAATTTATTTTTGCGAGTGTGGGTCTATTTTGAGGGGCTGGCTCAGACGGTTATTACCACATGCGCACACGCACTCTGGTGTTATCCGTAGAAGACAGGATTGTGGCACTGCCTGTAGGCTCGTGTTTCAAACAATCAGTTGCCTTTTCCTCATTCTCACGTCAGCCAGATGAAAACAAAAGGAAAATCACAGTTAGCCGTCTTAGATGACGTATCACGCTACAGGTCAATAAATATTTTGTGTGCGTATGTCTGCTGAGGGAGAAATCCCATTTCGCTACTAACTTTTTCCAGTCTTCCATCTTTCCTTTCCAATTTTTTCCCTTCTGTTGTAAATTTGACAAAATTTTTGGAGCTTTTTTCCTCTGATCTGGTCAGAATCCTTCTCTCTAGTTTGCTCTGCAGTAGTTTGGTCCTTCAGATGATTAAAGTATCAAATAACTGAACTCTTGCATCATTGATGACTGGGGATTTTTGCATCAGATCACTTAAAAGTTCAACTCATTTTTGAAGAAGTTTTCATCCCCTAAAAGCCGCTTTGGGTTTCACTGATATTCCAAAGTTCACAAGGTCATCAGGTTTCCATTTAAAGTGGTGGTAGCTACCAGTATAAGCATATGTTAGACCATTGACTTTGGAGTTTTCTTTGAAGCCTGTGTGAGATTTGATTTCCTTTGCTGTATCCCCCTCCTGCCGTTATCGCCACTTTAAAAAAAATCCTTGCAATAACAAACAGATTAAGATTAAACCCGTGGGCCTGGAGAGACAGGGTTGTTTCCTTTTATTATTAAATATTTCTGCACCAAGACAAATTATGCAGACTTTAATTATGAGCGCAACAGCAGCTGAGAAAACAAAAACAACACCAAACAGAGGCAAGAGGAGAACACCACCACACACAAATAAGCTTTAACATCTGGTAAGCACACACACACAAAATATATTCTCCCTTCACTTTCTGTCTTCTTTCACTTCCTCCCCTCTCTCGCACACACACACATACATTAAGTAACACTATGAACATGCACACAGACTGTGCAGCTGCCCACAGTCGTCTGGAAAGGGACCGGCAGGTTTCCAGCCCGCGAGAATTTATGTTTCCGAATGATTAGAGGCGAGGCGGATGGGACGATCTCGGAGGCAGCAGCTGCCCACCCCACAGCTCCAAGTGGAGCAGAAAATCAGGATAATTTCATTGTGATAATCAGCCTGCCGTTATCCCCGTCACTTCAACCCATGGAGGAGGAGACAAGGGGAGCACAAGGAAAGAAGGAGTGTGTGACAGAGAGAGAAAGAAGGGAAGGGATGGAATAAAAATACAAAAAATGAAAATGTGCGGTTCATGCCTGGTTGGCTGTATAATATGAGTGCATGCCTAACTTATTTCATTTGAGGACCCATTTTCCTCCTGTGCCATTTCATCAAAAATCACATCATCTATAGCAAATACTGTGGTTTTGGTTTAAAATTTTTGGCATGGGTTTTAAATTTGCAGTGCCCAGTTGTAAATTGATATTTGAAAGCTACACACTGTGACAACCTCTATGAGGTGGTGAGGCTGGACTAACATTCAGGTGTTCACATAGTGTTGTTGGCCATATGGAGTATACTTGGATAAAGGAAACACGATAAGCACATTTTTAAAAAACATATTCCCTTAATTTTGTGGTTGTTTTTAAACCTTTAAACCTTCTTGCTTTCACTGTAAATCACACTCAGCTGTACTGTGGGGATGAAAGGTGCTACATAAGGTTCATTTATTCATGTAACCACATCTCTATTACTGTCAGTGCGCTAACCCCAACACTGCCTGTCATCAGCATTTACATAAACCTGGATTCCACACCCTAAACTTATGATGATACACTGTGAAAGTGGTCCATATCTATCAACTGTTTCTTGCCTCAGCTAAACATTTTTCATACTCTGAGGAATCATTTAGAGGCAGAGTTATACTTATGAAACATGTTATTGTTTTCAGCTGTGGTGTATAAACCACATCATTAGTGTGTATTTATTTGGGGGGATATTAATTAGTTTGTTGCTGTTGGTTGAGCTCTTGTATTTTAGTTCCTGATAGTTGCTTGCCTTATTTAAGATGAACACGCGATTTTGCTGAGAGTTTGGCTTTTTTTTTTTTTTTTGACTCTTCAGCGTAGATAGGTTAGTTGATAGGTTATGTCTTCCCTGCTTACCTCTGTCTCTCTGTCGCTCTTCTGTCCTTACTCTGTCCACCTCCATCTGTTTCACAGATCCACACTCAGACTGAATTCTACAAACAGAATGTTGTTAATTGTAAAGTGTGACATCACTTCCTGTCGTCATAATAGGCCACACAGTTAACAAACTGATAAGTAGCAACCACCACTGGAGCAGAAAAGGCAGAAATACTCCTTTGGAAGTTGTCCAATATAGTATACTATACTGTATCAGCGTGAATGAATAAAGCTCAAATTCTGAAGTGGGTAAAACTGAGAGTAGAAGGTCCTGACAACTCTGCTTCTTCCATCCATCTACAACAGTCAAACAGCTCAAAGCAAACTTACGCCTCAGCCCGTAGGTTTGCTTTAGTTTTCCTCATTCAATAAGGTTTTACTGTTAAATAAGGATGATTGTACTGCTTGATGTAGCCTTCTTGATAACATTATAATTTAGGGCCAGGATAAAAAAAAAGATTGAAACTGAATAAAGATAGTGACTTAAATAAGGAATTGAAATAAGTTGTCAGGTTTTGATCATGTAATACAATCAGGCTTTTTTTTGGATCCATCTTTTCTTTTACTCTTCAATTATTTCTCATATGTACATTTACAGTTGAACATTCTCATTAAACTTTGTGGGTTTTGTTTTCAAACACTGTGACTATAAATGACCCTCATAAATAACCATACAATGATTACTGGAGGTTCAATAGTCAAATATTTGATGTGTAAGTGCACTCCACCAATTCTCACACATCAGCACCACCACCTTGCCTAGAATGTCATACTTGGCCTGTCCAGGCCTTCAACCATAATTATCACCATAAACCTAAAACTGCAAAGCATAACAGCTACTTTTCCACCCTGCTCTTCTGTAATTACAGGTTCAAGTAGCCTAAAGCTTGCGCCATCAGATGTTTGTCTAACCACTTAAATAACAAGAACAGCCTCTGATGTCATTTAATCACCACTAAGCTGATCTCCTAGTGGACCTACAGTATTAGCGCTCTCCAGTGGATGAGAAACGACAGTGACATAATCTCCACATCTGCCAAACAGGATAAGGAACTGTGTGTGCCTCACAACATCCAGACTTTGCCACTACAATTACAATACATTACGATTTCATATTATCATCATTATTGTATTGTTGTACATCACAAATATCCAAGTCATAACTTGCCAGCAGTTCCATTTATAAAATGCGGAAATAACCTACTTTAGATTTAGGTTACACTTTAAAGTCGGTCAGCAATAGTAGGCTACACCAGTGCTTAAAGGCTACATTATAATTAGTAGTTGGCTATTAAAGTAATTAGTGAGCCACCAGAGTACCAGAATAAAACTCGCTTTATAGTTCATAGCTTCTTTTAAACTCACACACTTCGGCTCCACCCGGGAAGCCTATCTCCCCTCCCTCCCCCTCCCTCCCTCTCTTCCTCCAGAGAGCCGCCCCGCTGACCGGAGCTCCTCGTGTGACCGGAGCCACAGTGAATACGCGCAAACCGGCCACATGCGCCCCCAAACCGGGTCCCTGCCCTCCGTCCAACGGCAGCGGGCTCGTTTTCCGCGGTGCGTTTAGTCAGTACCGATGGAAACCTCGGTGTTTCTGCCATTTCGGTGTGTGTGCGGTAGGCGAGAGTAAAAGAAGGAGAGTCCGGGAGCGCTCAGCTGCGGAGCAGGACACTGACCATCATCATCATGAAGTTGGAGGTCTTCCTCATCCTGTGCACTTCCTGCCCGCTGTCCCTCGCCACCATTGCCGGTAAGAAAACTATTTTCTAAATAGCCGATTTTTGAATGTACTTCTGTTATATTTTTTGAAAAAAAAAGAAGCGACACGCGACGTTTATGTCAAGATTTAGATCAAATGCGCACAACCTCCCATGACCTCGTCAAATCAAAAAGTACAACCTGCTTATTCATTGCTTATCCAGTAGTGCCCCATTATTCTCGTTTTGCGACAGTTACATCTTAATAGTTTACTTTCTCCGTGTCTCTTTTCAAGTGCGTTATTCTCATTTTGATCCATGAAATCTTAAGGGGATGGCAATTTCCACGGTTCTCTTATTATGTTGGGTGTGTAATTGTGAAATAAAAAATTGTGAAACTCGAAAAAAAACAACAACCTGAAACTAACAAAACTAATCAGTTGTAGTTAATTAGAATCAGTTCTTTCACTACACCCCTATGTCAAGTTCATCAGTGATGTGTTATGGTCCAGCTCTTTTTGTGCTGAATTTGACAGGTCCTCAGACAAACAGGAACACGTGGTGTCAGATGTCACCATCCAGCTCTCTGTGCACCTCGCTGAGTCCTTGACAGTGCAGGCAGAGGTGATCCAGTGAGATTACTATGCTCACTAGAGCGACAGTTTTATGATTGCTTCATGGATATTTTACAGCCGTTCACCACACATGATCCCTTCACAGATGATGTCAGACAGATGTGAAGCCGGTGGAGAAACCAGCAGTAGGTTAAAGGTTCACACACTCCCTCACCGCACATACATTAGCTCTTGAACTCAATGTGTTCTATGTCTGACTTGATAGCTCTCTGTTGTCAATATAACTGTCTCTCTTGCCTCAGAGACATCATATTGCCTCAGGCGGACTGATGTACTGACTGCCCAGCTTCTGGACACAGTTATATTATATCTGTCCCCTCCCCCTTCATTTGTAACTCTGCCGAGCAGCATCAGGCTTGCCTCATCCTCTCTTTTAGTCCAGTATCTACAACATCTGTAGGTATACACAATTTGATGAGGCTTTGATTTCCATCATACTGTATATTTTCATATATCTGGATTTGGAGGAAAATAACTTGTGTTATCTACTTGCATTTGCTTTTGTTTTACATATACATTTACTCATTGTCTCTGACGTGCTCCGGAAGACCTTCACTAGAGTTGTACTGAATATATAGTCAAACCAATGGCAATCTTGTTTATGCTCTCGGGTCAGTAAGTGGTCAGACACAATTTGTAACAACAAACAACGGTCAATTTCTCCAACTTGCCGTAAGATTAACATTACAAGTACTGCAATAAGTACACATATGTTATTCACATATAGTTCCTGTTGAAAGACAAACTATGGCAACAATTTGACTATGACAAATGTCTAAAACACTGTCGCTATTGAAGTTAGTCCTGCTGGTCTAAGTTGTAACCATCATCGTGAGAAGGCACTGTCAAGGTGACCTAAACTTGAGCGTCTGTGTGATGCTTGTTATTACAGCTCCAAGTGAGTTTGTATCCTTGGCAGAGATGGAGGATGCCCTGCTGAAGAACCTTTTCCAAGGCTACCAGCGCTGGGTCAGGCCAATTCAGCGTGCCAATGACACTGTTAGAGTACGCTTTGGACTCAAGATCTCCCAGCTGGTTGATGTGGTAAGGATGAATCCACAGACACACTCAAAAGATATCTATCCATGTATCCTCTTCCTGAGGATAAAGCCTTGGACTTCATTCATTTCCAACCCATCACTCAAACAATCTACAATGAAGCCAAATGCTAATGTCTCCAAAACAACTTGCCCTACTAGTGTATCCATCCTTACAAAAATGTGTTGCGTTTTCTGCAAAATCTAAAACATCTTTTTAATTGAGGCTGCTTCAAGCTGTCAGAAATAACTTGCTAACAGATCTGTAAACGTCCCCAACAAATGAACAATTTACTCCTGTTTTATGTCTGCTATACATTACTGACCTCAGCTGCTTCTGAAAATCATTAAGTTCTGTAAATTGCAAAATACTTTTGCTTAAAACATAAATAATTATGTTATGCATGTAAACACTGCTGATTTTTATTTTGCTGATTTGTGTCTTCATTAGGAATAAATGGGACTAAGAGTCACATATACAGTGGTGGGGCTGTTTTATCAATTTGTTGAGTTAAATAAAACTACAGACTACTGACAGTTTTATAATTATATAACTGCTCAAGCAAGTTTCAACCGAGCCATATTAAGATGTAAAATTGTACTCTGAAGAGCAAATGTTAGCAACTGTGAAAATAAGACAGGAACAACAAATGTCGACTCTAATCTGAGAACAAAAGTTAGATGTGGTTGCTGCTTTCGTTTAGCAGTGTCTCTCTCCATGGTGCTGAAACCAAACAGCTGCAGTGTCACAGTGTGGCGCTTTCCATGGTCCTGAAATAGATCTAGAACACTCTATTCGTATCTACAACCACACAGTCTTTCTCTCTGTGGAGTGTTCCTTTAATATTTCAGAAGCTTGCTGTGATAGGTTGAGATGGTTTAGGTGTTCAAGGGGAGAAACCGGGGAAATGCTAATGGAGGAACCACTCTTCTTGGCTTGAAATATTCATCTCAACCAGTTTAGATTTAACTCTGCATCCTTCCACCTGAGATGTGCTGCAAGAGGACAGTCAGGGATTAATTAAACAAAGCCCTTCTGCAAAGAAGAAAGATTTATCTTGATCTGTTTGATTTTGGAATAGAGAGAGGGAAAGAGAACTAACCAGAGATACAGCAGCTTGGCAACACTGTCCCCTGAGTCTTTATGGGCTCCTGCATGTGTCTGTATTAGATTATGGTTCACCTCTGCTTTGTGTGATCACCAAAATGTCCAACTCACTCTGACAGCCGAGGCCAGGACTGGATGCACTGAACAGCTAAACTGGCATTCAGCAGAGCGTGGACCTCAGTCACAGCCAAAGCTTTTATTCCACCAGATCTGGATTATTGTCTGGATCTTGATTGTATAAGCTCATTGATACAAAAGGCACTACATCACAAGGTGCATGCATTGTTTTTTCTGATAAACTAACTGATTCTTGCATTCTTAAGGAGATTGATAAAGGAAATTCCAGGACCTACCCCTTTAGGTGGAACAGCAGCAACAATGACTGGCTTCTTCCCTGGGCAATACCCTATTCTTCCACCAAGTTTGGTGCAAATCAGTTCAGCACTGTTTGCATACTGCTCCTGACAAAAAAATAAACAGACAGGGGTGAAAACATGACCTCTGGGCGGAAGAAGCATACATATTTGAATATGTCCCTTTCACTTCTGCCTGGTTTATTCCTCTGATGTCTACTCTTCTCAGTCTCAATCCTGTGTTAAACCTTTCTGATGTGGAAACAACCCTGTGATAGCTGCTCATGATCTCTCTATTCCTGTTGTTCCTGCTGTATTTGTATTGCTTTAGCTTGGTCTGCTGCATCCACCTCAGGTATCATGTGTCTTTTTCTTGTTTGCTAAGGAAATGGCAGAGACAGCAAAATGAGATTCTGTCTGGTTTCACTGAAAAGGAAAAGATAATTTAGTTTACTTTCAACCAAGCTTCTCATTTGTCCCCTAACCGTATCTGATGCTTTAAGAAATGATGTGTGCTGTAAACAAGTTACCACACATCCATCCCTATTCCCTCTTTCTTGCTTGATGAATGTTTTAATTTAAACAGAAGTGACTAAATTGATTTTGCTTGCCATACTGGTACCTGTACTTTTACTATCTACATCAATCTTTATCTGACGAGTTTGAGCCAAATTGGGAGATATTGGACCCTAGAAAAAGAAAATTGATGACTGATAAGTGCCATTAGATAACAGCGTTGCATAACAAATTTCACTCTTACATTTGTGATCCATTCACTTGTCAGTCAGTTTGACGGCAATGGGAGTTGTCCTTGGTTTTAATTTTGGTTTTAAGATCATTATATCATTTAAATATAATGATTTATTATTATTATTATTTGTGCTATTAATCTACAAACACTTGTTTATATGTCTGTTTTTTGTGTTGTCTTCATATTTAGGATGAGAAAAACCAGCTCATGACAACTAATGTATGGCTTTGTCAGGTAAGTAAGAGGCAAAACTAAACTGAGTTTTCATGGTTACATAAAATTTTACGATTTGAATAAAAAGAGCAATAAGAGGGCAAGATAATATCAGTTCAGTAGAGCAGAAAATGGAATTTTCTTTCTCATTATCTGGTACAGTGGCAAGGTGAATAATCTTTCATTCTGATAAAGGCAAACAAAAAAATGACTACTGTGTCTATTTACCAGGAGTGGATTGATTACAAACTTCGATGGAATCCAGAGAAATATGGAGGAATCACGTCAATCAGAGTTCCCTCTGAAAATATCTGGCTCCCAGACATTGTCCTCTACGAGAAGTAAGACTGCCCTGAGATTGTGTCAATTTTCTATATTGTTGTCATTCATTTTAGACAAAAGCTACACATTTGTAACCATTGAACATAAAATGAACTTCCTGTTTTTTTTTTAATTGTTAGTAATTATAGCTTTTAATATTATTGATACATAAAACAAGAAATGTCTGCATAATGTTTCTTGAATGTCAGAAAGTGATTTGAATTCAGATAAAACAAACCATAAAATATCAAGATAACCAACAGAAATATAATCAGCGAATACAGATGAGAATGAGCGACAGATTTTCTTTACTTTTGCTCCATGTTTCCTCAGTGCTGATGGGCGGTTTGAGGGCTCCCTAATGACCAAAGCCATTGTTAAGTTCAATGGTACCATCACCTGGACACCACCTGCAAGTTATAAGTCTGCCTGCACCATGGATGTCACCTTCTTCCCATTTGACCGCCAGAACTGCTCCATGAAGTTTGGCTCCTGGACCTATGATGGCAACATGGTGGACCTGGTCTTGATGGACAACCAGGTAGATCGGAAGGACTTCTTCGATAATGGGGAGTGGGAGATCCTAAGTGCCACTGGTGCAAAAGGAAACCGGAAGGACGGCTTATATTCATACCCCTTCATCACGTATTCCTTCATTCTTAAAAGGCTACCGCTGTTTTACACACTCTTCCTCATCATTCCTTGTTTGGGTTTGTCCTTTCTGACAGTCTTGGTGTTTTACCTTCCCTCAGATGAGGGAGAGAAGCTGTCACTTTCTACCTCTGTCCTTGTGTCTCTCACTGTGTTCCTCCTGGTCATAGAGGAGATCATACCCTCCTCCTCCAAGGTGATCCCGCTCATAGGAGAATACCTGCTCTTTATCATGATCTTCGTTACCCTCTCAATCATCGTCACTGTCTTTGTCATCAACGTCCACCACCGCTCCTCAGCCACCTACCACCCGATGTCCCCATGGGTTCGTAACCTCTTCCTCCAGAAACTGCCAAGATTGCTCTGCATGCGTGGACACATTGACCGCTACCACTACCCAGAGCTGGCTCCTGAAAGCCCTGAGCTGAAGCCTCGCTCTGGAGGTCGGAGAGGAGGGCAGAGGAGTGGAGCTCATGGACAGATGACTTCTGAGGGGAAGGAGGACGAAGCCTGGGCGACCATGTTGGAGAAGGCCATCTATTCAGTGCGGTACATCAGCAGACACATCCGCAAGGAGCACTTCATTCGCGAGGTGTGTATAGCATCACTCAAGAAAGATTTAAGTAATACCAGTAATCAGAAAAGTTCTCAGGGATTAATGTTTCAATGCATTGCTGCTGTACCATCTAATCTCCTCTTTTTCCCAGGTGGTACAAGACTGGAAGTTTGTGGCCCAGGTATTAGACAGGATCTTCCTGTGGGCTTTCCTCACTGCCTCAGTACTGGGCACCATCCTCATCTTCACACCAGCTCTGCATATGTTCTTGAAAGTCCCTCCTCCAATTGCAAGTGAGGATCCACCTTCAAACTAGCAATAACAATAACACACACACTTTCACGGGAAACCGATGATCCACTTTCACAAATCTCCAAAACATTTGTTACCACAGAACAAGAAGCTTGTTTCTAAAGAAGGTGCTTTCTAAAGGTGAACTTTGACTTTTATTTAACTTTCTTCTCAAAATCCACTGCGTAAAATGTTCCATATATCATTAAATTTGAATTTACTATAAAGTCATGTAAAGTTGTGTTTGTAGAAAATGAAACACACTAAGCGTGACCTGCAAATGAGCCTGTTTATTGCCACAGCCATACAATATCAAATCCTACACGAGAGACTTTAAGGAGCATGCAGCTATTAGTACACTAGATCAAAATGCTGGTCATGTTAGAAAGCTATTTAAGATTAAACAAATGAAACTTGAATGAAAACGGTGTAAAAATGATTATAATAACCAGGCCAACTGTATTCAGCATAAACTACAAAGAATATAGAACAACTTGTATTATTGACTTGATTATTGTACTGAACTGACTTGATTGTTATTAATTAATTAATTGACATTGATTTTGGTGGTGTGGATGTGTGTGATGTGGTGGATTTGTTTTCTTCAATTGTGTCATCAGGCTGAAAAATGAATTTCCTGGTGTGGTTCAGTTAAAAAAACATTAAGAACAGCTATCTAAACTTTCTCTTTTGAGTTATTTCCTCAATAATTCACATTATACATACCAATTCTGGCACAATGATATGGTAATCACATACCTAAAGCACAAAATACCTCTTACTGTACCTCTGTTGTAGTAGCATACTGTAATAAAAGCTAAGTGATATAATCTCTCAAGGAACCAATAATATTTGGACAGTGTTGCACACTCATTAGACATTGACACAGACCTTGTACATGTTTGCATGTGCAATCTTTGGAGACATTAAAAGTGTTAATCGGAGCTCTAATGAATGAGGTTGTGTCTGAACACCTTGTGTACTTTGGTTAAATACTGTTGTCTGTCAAATACCTTGTCTGTCTCATCCTCCTTTATATGGTGTATAATTAATTAATGAAAAGTTCATTGATATTTCCTTTCTTAATTATCCAGTCTTTAAAAGTACAGTATTTGTACTGTTCAAATGTACTTCATCACACTAATAAAATTGTTTTGAATACACAGTTCTTCCTTTGCCATGCTTAAAGCCAAGCTTATTTCTATTTCCTGCTTCATCCATTATATTGAAAGTAACAGTCCAGTAACCCACATCTGACAATAAAGGTTTAGATTAAAGGTACAGTGAGAGTTACAGTTATTTACTGTAGACATGAAAATGACATATTTTACAGTACTGTGAATAGATATATAGTATTTTAGGAATATCCACAGATGGCAGCACCACCCAGTGGTAAACATAAAAAACAACACTCAGGATTTCCCTTCTCTCAAAGACCTTCATGAAATAAGTTTGCCTCTCTGTAAACCAAGTCCACTTCCCCTGAACCACCAAAAGCACCACACTACAAAAATTATTATGAATTAGTTACAAAATACAAGAAAAGAAATTGAAACTCTATGAAAAAGCAGAGACGCGCACTTTCATCTGATTTGATTTGATTTTTTATTGATAGATGTTTGTTTGATAGCAGGTAACACATGTAAACATTACAAACATATATCAGAGAAATAGTATGAACATCTATATCAAAACCTCTACATGCTGTTTTTCATATCTTGGTACCATTTTGGGATTTTAAACTTGTTTTATCTATTTTGCCTATGGAAGTGTGGCCTTGATATGTTTACTGTTTGAAGAATCTAGAATACAGTTCTAGAACTGTCAATATTTTATGTTGCCATATGCTCTCAATAGAGATACGGTATAGATTGAAAAGCAAGACTAATTATCATCTCTTCAGTTTCCTCTTCTTTATTTTCTCTGCCGCCCTGTCTGGCTGTCCAGGTGAGCTCTTGCATTTCGCAGCATCTCCATATACAACCTATTGTTTTCACTGCAACATAGGCAGATGATAGACAGATTAAGAAAAAAAGAGAAATACAAAATATTTGTAATATAATTTAAAAGAGGAGGCATCTTAACATTGCATCATATAATTTAAAGCAAGTTGTTTGTTTTTAGATTCAATATTTAAAGCTACATTGTTTAATATGGACACATTACCAGTTTCAAATGGCACCATGCTTTGAAAAACAATGAGTTGCTCAGTGGACAATCTCTACTTTCACTTGCAAAATAAAACACCTTAGTGTCACACTCACGTAGCCACAGAGCGGTCAAACATCAGGTTACCCATGTCCATGTAATACTGAGCATCTGTTCGTAGGGCCGTCCAATACTCGTTAGCCTGGAGGGATGAATGATACTTTGTCACAGAAATGCTTCAGCTCACTCACTCTGTTTCCACACCACACAACACAGCGTCACCTGTTCTTGAATGGTGTAACCCCACTGGTTCTGAGCGTGGTGTGGATCCCAGTATCCTGCCTGTCTCTTCAGCCTGATGAATCGCTTTGCCTCCTCTTCTTTCATGAATGGGGCGGCAAAAACCCCTAAAACACATTATTAACACCATATAGCCATTACAAAAAAAAACAAAGCATGAATAAAAAGGCATTCTGGGATTGTAGGCAATAAATGACATATAAAGGAATACCATAAAACACAATTTACATACATGAACATGTAGTTATACATGAAAATGTCACTTACCACTCAAAAGAGCAAACAGGATCACAGCCTTCATATCTATGAAATGTGAAAACACAAAGCATTTATTTTTTATTAGAGATTATCAACTAATTTAATCTCAAATCAGTCAAAGATCTACACCAAAGTTATATATATAAAGAAGAAATGTGAGATTTACCTGCAGCGTGAGCAGTGAGCTGTTGATCTGTTAAATGCCCGAGTGTCTTCAGAGCTCAGAATCTGTCAGCTGAATGTGAAAGTGAACAAGAGTTTCTTTCACAGATGTTTTTCCAGGAACCAGAGGGTGATGAATGGACTCAAGCATGAAGCCAGTCACTCGAGGTAGCCACTTATGTGACTGCCAGAGCACTGACAAACTACCCAAACACAAACACAAACACACACACACACGCACATTCCTGTATGGGCATCATAGTGAGCTCCAGGTAAGTGTACGGATGAAGTGAGGACCACCCTTTCTGCTACACTTAGAGAGAAGTACTTGCAACTTTTCCCCACTAGATGACCCCTTGATTCAATGTCCCACCTCAGATTCTTTAAGAAACAAAGTGAAACAATCAGCATTAAAACACACGTGAAGTGAGGACTTTTTCATGGGCGCCATTTTGGATTAGTGTGTAGCGAGACAGTTTTGCAGTTTTGGTCTCATTCTTGATTTCTCAACTACCATTTAACATATTAGTCCAAAGTACTGGGGCTTTGGGTTGTTAATTATCCTTATTTCAAACTAAACATATGATACTGATGGTTGATTTTCTATGAAATGCATTCAGTTAATGAGTCCCTGATATAGATCCAAAGGCCATTTCATGAACTCTGAGTTAGTAGTATGTAAGGAAATATAAAGTCAGCTGAAGAGCAAAGTAATATTTGAATCATCAAAGTCGACATCTGCTGTATTTGACTTTATAGGCCAGGTGAGGAGAGCAAATTATAAAAACAGTAGATAGGTGGCTTAGATTCAATGGCA
>OMNW01009437.1:7382-29470 GCA_900303245.1 Selene dorsalis
CCCTCCACATGCAAGCCTCGCCCCAGGGCTGAGTTAAGAGGCATCTTTTACTGTTTGCCCCTGCGGCTGCTGAAAATAACCAGGGAGAGACAAAAAGCCAGGCAACACACAGACGGAGCCAAGAGACTGTTCCCGAAAGCAGCAGGCCACTCTGAACACACTCCTGCCATGTGTACAAGTGTCTATCAAACAAATGATTTCTCTCAGGTGCACCTAAACAGAGCCAATATCTCTGCGATCGTTTCAAATCCAGCAACACATGGAGTTCACCTTTGGCATTTGAAGGCAAGTCACTGCAGCATCATACGACCTTTAAAAGCTTTGGCAATTACAAGAGGCTGAAACTGGCTACTGCTGTTCAGTGCCTTTCTCCAGAGATGACTGACTGTGCCGGTTGTTTTTGAGTGCAACAACTGAATCCCATATGAAGTGATTAAGATTCACCACATAGTCACTGGCCTGCACCGGCATGCAGCCAAAGACAGTGACATTATGTACCCTCGCAGTAATTATGCATCTCCCTGTCCTCCCTCTGCTGCCTGGTGTCCCCGTGTAAGACTGCCGTCCTGAACTGTGAACAAAAATAACAGGAGACAGCCCATGTTCACACACTGAACAGCCTCTCTGAGGAGGTTACCACAGGTTTTTAATCGGCAGGGCCGCTAACTATCCGGCTGTATGTTAACAGCGTGGCAGGGTGAATGAGAGCCGGTGTTTCCTGCCTCCCATCACATCTGCTGTCTAATCACAAGGAGAGTTGATACAATGCTGAAAGAGCAAAACCAGGTACTGTGTGGTTAACTGACAGAAATCCCAAACCTTTAATTTAACTGACTGACAAATCGTAACTCAACGAAAAAAAAAATGTGTCCAATAAAGAGGAAAAGTGACTTATATAAGTGAACACTTTAAATCTGATGCCTGCAGCACAACACAAACCGCCTCTGCTGGGTCTCTGTTATGAAAATGAGCAGCTCAGACTTTACCACCGTGCTACATCATAAAATGCGATAGAACAAGTTAAGTAGTGTTTTGGGGGGTTTCACTCTACAGGGCTAGTTAGCTCAGGTAGCTCAACTTAACGTTATGACCTTACCTTGATATCTGGGAGCATTTGCCTCACTTTGAACGTGGTTTTAGATCCTGTCAACATTTTGTTCACGACGAGTCGGGTCAACTACAGTTAGATAGAAAAATACGAGCGTAGTAAGAGCACACGGAGTAAAAAAAAAAATGCGTTATTATAAGCTAACGGCCGTTGAGTTAGCGTTCCCCTTTATTAGGCGAGAAAAACGGTTCAAACGAGAAGAAAAGGTCCAGGATCCACCGACGGTTAGCCTGTGTCACCGGCTGCTACAACGGAGGTGTTCGGTGTGGTCAAGCGAACTATTTTCGCTCTTTTCATCGCTATTCGCACTGACAGCATCTGTGTCCCGACCGCACACTGGACGCCCCGAGCACACCCAGCCGAAGCTGACCAACGCTCACCGGACTGTTACTAACGGCCGTGAAGTGACTAACGGAGAGATGTGTTCACCGTTACCGCTGCTTTGTCGCCCATCGCCTTCTGTTTGTTTATTCCTTCGCCATAGTGAAACAGACACACTCACACTCACTGGTGGAAAAAAAGAGCCAAGTGCAGCAGTGGAGCTTCTTAAAGGGCCAGTACATGTGAAGCGTGAAGACGACAGAGCGAAACTTCACCACCAAGTTTTATTTTACTCTCTAAACTGGAGCAGACGCTGACGGCGTAAAGATGCCCGTGTTTACTGCGCCCCCTGAACTCACCATCGCAGATGTACCACCAGTGAAAAAAACATACTAGCTATACTGTAAATAGCAAAAGTACTCATTTTGAGGTGTTTTTATTATTTATTTTCGCTATACGATGCAGAAAGCGTCATATTGTGATTATATGGGCAGGCACTGCAATAAAAGCTGTGACTGTGAATGTGATTTTTGTTCTCATGTTTATATCAAACAAACATGCAACTTACGTCTTCAGAAGATGATTTGTTGACCAGGACATCTGTGTAGCTACACAACACATATGTTGTTGACAATGCACAACAATGCCATGAAACATTTTTCCTTTATCAAAGAAAAAAATCCTGCTCCTGCAATGCAGATATTGCACTCGGCCATATTATCTTTTCAATAAAACTGGGATTAATGTGCACTGTCCTATTATCTATTATATTATTTGATTTTTACTGATGCATTCATGTGCAAGCACAGCTGGATAACCCCAAGCTCACTGGACACAGGCCAACAGGCCTGAGAGGTTCAGGGCCCCCCTGGACTAGAGCCTCTGTATGAAGTGGCTATTTCTCACTTTTAAGTCACAGAGGCTCACAAAGAGAAGCACAATAACTATAGAGACAAAATAACACAAGACTTCTACAGAGAAAGATGCAAAAATAATAACAAAACAACGAAGAGATGAAAATAAACTACAATGAAATACAAAACAACAGACACAAAGTCACCAAATAGACAAAGACAATAACAAGAGACACAAAACTTACTAAAAGGAAAGTGATGCAAAACCAAGCAAACAGACCATAAAGTGATGCACAACTGCTGAGATGTAAAGTTACTTAAAGTCACAAAACTATCAAAAGACACCTCAGTTTTATCTAGTTTTTTGTTTGGTGGATTTAAAATAGATTTAAAAGTGATAGAGGCTACAAATGAACACAAGTTATCTGTGAGGAAACAATTAATTATATTCCAAGGAAACTACTTTTGTCATGCATATGGTTAATGCAATGAACAAGAGAGGTTTGCTTTGCTCTGGCTTTTTATTCAGGTTAAAACAGCAGCAGTAGCAGAGCCAGGCAGCCAGCAGTCCATAAAACCAATCAACTCCTGACCCTCTGGTGTTTCTACCCTGAGAAAAATCCCTCCTGGAAAACAATAATCCTGTTGAGTTACCAGCCACAGCCTGTTTTTGTTCAGCAGTACCTTCTGTGGCGGGTCTGTGTGGGGACTGGCTCCTCTGCTCTCTCATCCAAACCCGAGGACAAAAACCACCAGTGCCTCACTTTCAGACAAACACAGAAGGCCTGTTCAGGAGAAATTCCCTTCCAGCGAGAAATAGGAAAAAAGCTTTTAAAAAATCCAAAGCGACAGTCTGTGGTCCTGAACAGGTGGAGAGACGGTGTCCTTGTGAACTATAATAGAGAGAGGTCTGGATTTTTTACCACATGGGAAACTGTTCAATATTACATAAGGGTCTCCAATTTCTCTAATACATAAAACAGTCGCAGACACAGGACCTTGCATCATCTGAGCTGAAGTTATTCATCGATGTATAATGCAACAAGGTTAAGGCAATACAGAGCAGGAGAATCAAATATGTGGATGAGCTCTGTTATCATGGTATCTATACCATTTCAGTTTATAATGTATCTGCAGCTCCAATTTAATTGTAATAATGATAATAATATCAGTATGAGACAGTTAAAGGAATTCTGTTTCTTGTGCCCTACTAAGGAAATTAAATTGTGTACAACAGTAACCCTGGGACTGGGAGGGATTCACTGCCTTGCTTTATGGCACTTAAGCAAAACAGAAGTTTGGCTTTATGGAATGAAGTCATCATCAGTGATCAGGAGCTAGAAATATCTCGATAATTAATGACTTTTTTTTCTTATACAACACAAAAAAGAGAAGAAGCATGATATTCTTGAAATACAATGAGAATTTATTCAAACGGTGCAAAAAAATAATTATAATTATAATAATGACCTAACATAAAATCTGATGTTCTTTCTATCCAGATTGCACTGTCACACAGCCTTAGGAGACTCTCTTCTCAAAAACAAAACATTAAAATGATCAAAAAAATACCAGGACAACTGAAATCAAGTTAAAATAATGCACAAATTTGGTAAAATGGATCGCCATTTACATGCAACAGTTCCAGTCCCATGCAACTCGAAGTATTCCATGTTAATGTCATGATGAACATTCTGTTCCCACAGAAATGACAGTGTTCAGTGTACAATATATAAAAATATATTGGGTCAGTTGTGTTGCAAAATTAATTCTGAGCCATTTTCTCTTATTGGTTCGGAGGAAACGAGCTGGGTCAACAAGAACATCACTGTCATGTTTTAGCATAGCATGGATTGGTGTGTATGTAAAAAAAAAAAAAAAAAAAAAGTAAACAAAATGTACAAATCAAAAAAAGCAACAAACAAATAAAAGCCAGACTGCTAGACAATTAGCCATGTGAGAAAGAACATCCTAAATCGTCTCAACTAAACATTCCACAAGGAAACCTATTAAAAAATCTCACTATAAATATATATTCTCAAATGGTATCTTGTTAGGTCAGCATTGAGGAAATTAGTTTGCAATGAGAGAGCTTCGAGTATCACGAGGGCCATCTGGGAGTCGCCTTCGACAGCCAAAGTGTCAACAACATGTCTACCTCAAACCCAGGCTCTTACAAGCATCATCCATACCTGTTTAAGTATCCAACAATATACATTCTTACCATTTTAAAAACACTGTAAAACTTTGGGCTTACAAAAATAACATGGAACATATTTATACAACCTCTCATTGTTTTTTTTTTCTTAAATACAAAAAGTGTTTGTAGCCTGTAAAGTCTGATGTTTCTGAGGCATCCGTTTCATCGCAAAAGAAAAAAAAGAATGATAATAATAAAATAACAAAATGGTTTTGTAAGCTAATTATTACTTTGGAGGGAGGGAAAGAGAGTATGCACACACACATTTTTAAAAACAGGCATCACCTTCCCACAGTAAGGGAGTATTTGATGGGTGTAGTCTGGATTAAAATGCTAGTGCATGAACACGTCAACACACATAAACACAGCAAATGTTTTCTCGGGAACTAGTGTGATTTAAGTGTTTTTTTCTTTACTGTCATTAAAATTTTAGTGTCACATTAAATGCACAGCAAAAAGCCTCCCTCCTTCTACAAACAGCATCTATGACGGTTGGAAAATACTGTAATAGTGTTACATAGTGTTAAATGAGCACTGCTTAAAATTACTCTCCCAACATTTAGGTTACTTTTGTTCACTGTTGTTTGGATGCAAGGAACAACCTCCAAATACTGAGGAAAGGAAAAACAAATCAAGGGTGCCATCAACTGGGCAAGGCAGTGAATTGCATACTAACTTGTGCTTTTCTAATGGACTTAATGCCAAACTAGTGTCACGCTACCCAAAAAGGAATTTCTTCATCAGGGCTTATTACAGGGGAAATAATCATAAATTGAAGTATTTAAGTAGTCATTTAGACATTTGCACAACTTCATCACCTGGTATCAACTAGTTGATACTGTATGATCAACTGAAAAAATTAACATTTCAATAGATTCAATGCAAATTAAAATATTAATATTTTAATTTTGAGGGGGCAGTAGTAGTAAAAACTGCAGGCGATGAAGCAAGCAGGGGATACTCCATGTGCATCTTCTACAAGGAACACACAGGATTGTGTTGCCATGAGGACAAAAGTTGAAAAAGGCAACTAGGAAACTGAGTTAGATGGTGACGCTGGCACCAAAATGCTGCAGCTCTACAGTAACTGAACCTTCAGGCCTGTGCCCTTGATTTCCCACAAACAGAGGTGGCAGTGTCTGCAGAGATGAACAACGGACAAACAGTCAGGCCACTTAAAAAAAAGAAACAAAAAAAACAAAACAGCAAAAACATTTTGTTATCTACGGACATCAGGAAAGTGCTTGAATTTGTGCAAAAAGAGAGAAGGTCTTGGCGGGACGAATGCCAGATATTTAGAAACCGCCTTCAGTAGAACTTTAAACTGTGCAGTGGGCGACCAGACCGATAAGCATGGTGACGTCCTGTTAGTTAGGACACCGTGGATGAATGACTTTGTTAACCTTTTGTGTGATGGTGAGAATATGAAACGTGATTCACATTTTTAAACCGTCAGAGCTCTGAGGGTTTGCCATTTCAAAACAGTGACTTTCAGAACCATGACTTGTTACCAGAATTTTCAGTGCAACTTCAATGCTGTTTTTACCCCAGCAGAAGTGGATGCGTCGCTTTGCATCGAGCAAACAGAAACTGGAGACGGCTGTCACAGCTGCGAGACGTCCTCACGGCTTCAGAGCAACTCTTTGTCACCTGTTCATGACAAATGTGTTAAACTGCTCTAGAAGAAAACTAACCATAAACCTATTATATATTATTACATCTGAGATCCAAAATTGAGTTTAGTGTTTTAACAAGAGTAATGTTTGAAAGGTCAATGACATAATTGACAGGTGTCTCCAAAATCTGTTGCGCTGGGTGGGACATTTTCATACTGTAGTGTGTAGTACTGCATGCCTGCGTTGGCCATGATAATCAAATGTCTAAACATTATCCATTGTTTGGAGAGAGGAAGACCAAACTAAGAAAGAGACACATTCCCACGAACATATGAAATACTCTGCTTTAGTATCTGACCGTGTTGCTATACTGTCGTTGTTCTGCACTGCCTGGCTGAGACCAATTGCTCCATAGCTTCAGAGGGTCGACATCTTCAAAATTCAATTCATAGATTCATGAATTGGACACGATTGTAGAATATGTTTGTGCAGAAACATACAACGAACAGTGCAGAGCAGTTGTGTTAAATGCATGGACAGTTATGTGTTTGCTCTCTGGAACATTAGCACCACAGCAGCCCACAGAACGCTTAATCATTAGCATTGCACGGTAGCAATTTGCATTATGCAAATGGTAACTGACGAGAAAGCCATTCAACAAGGATTAATTCTGCTGTTTCCCGAGGTACATATGACGCAAGTATCTAGTAACAGTAGTGTAAAATGTGTATAACACTGAAATCACCCAAACAGGATGTGACTTCAAAATGCTCAAACATCCCTTAGTTAACAAATCCAAACATTATCACAGAGCACAAATGGAGTGAAGCCACTCGTGCCTTTTTCTTTTGTGCTTGCATCCATGTGTATGTTAAAGTGTGAGTCTGATTTCGGGTTAATGTGTGCATGTACTACAGTATGTGTGTTGATGAGTGTTCTGCATGGTGCCTGCCATATACATTCTCTCCACTAGGAGGAGACAATAGCATGGTGTTAAACTCTGATAAAGGAGGAGAGCCTGCAACTCACACACACACAAACACATGAACACACACACAGACTCACACACGCACACTCATACGCTCATATACAATGCCTGCATAAGAGCCACAGCAAAATGTAACAGAAGTGCAGTTAGTTTATCCTATGGTCTAATACATGACCCCAGCAGTCAGAAACCACCCTGTTTGTTCTGTAGTCGTGTCCACGCCATCACTTTCTGACAGGGTTCAACAGGAAGTGACACAGCTAAAAAAAACAAAAAACAAAGGGAGTGAGCTGGTTGCCTTTCTCTTGTTCACTCAGAGGCTGATAGGCCCCAGCCGTTTTTTTGTTTGTTTGTTTGTTTTTCGTTTTAACTGAAAAGGCCACTCGTCAAATTCAAGCCATAGCGAGGTCCACTCAGAACCTGTGGATGGCTGGTTCTGTCTCCCTCTTCTTCAGCTCTTCCCGGTAGCAGTAGGAGCAGTAGTTGCCCGTCTCGGGGTGTCCGTAGTAGGTGCAGCTGGGTGTCCGACAGCGGCTGGACTGCAGGCTGGCCAGACCACCGGCACTGCCCAGCGAGTAGTGCCTGACTGGGGGCTGCCCGCTCCGAGAATCCAGGCTGGAGCGCATGTCCCGGAAGCCGTTGGTGTAGCTCCCACCAGCAGGCTCAGACCCGGGATAGTCTGGTGGGTCAAACTCCGGGGGGTATGAGGGCGCAAGGCGAGAGGGACTCAGGGAAGAAGGTCCTTGAGGGCTACCGTACTGGGGGTGAGGGGGACCCTGTGCTGTGGGGCAGTGTCGGGGAAGGGTTGCGTACGAAGGGAGGCCGGGGTAGGAGGTTATTGGGGAACCACCGGCGAGCTGGCGCCGGTTATCCATGTAGCCATGCATATGCAGGTGCTGGGTGAGGGGTGCTGCAGCAGGGGGCTGGTCTATGAAGGAGGGCCGGGGGATGGGCACTACACCAGAGTACATAGAGGGGCTCAAAGGAGAAGGCTTGAGTTGGTTGAAGGAAGGTGACGAGTTCTCTGACAGCTCCTCTTTGACCTCATAAGGTCGGTAACTCAGCTCCGTACCACCTACCATCTCCTTCTTGGGGGGCTGGATGCCGTTGGTGAGGCCCTTTCTCTCTGCGTCACGCCGCTGTTGTTCTTGCTCGGCCCGGAAGCGTTCCTCTGCGTCGGCCAGGTAGCGCTGGATCATCTCCTCCTGGAAGGGCTGCCGGTTGCTGGTGGTGAGGAGGCTGGAGAAGATGAATTTCCTCTCGCCTTGCATAGCGGCTCGCAGGATGCCCAGGCTCACCTTAACGTCTGCGCTGTACTTGTAGGTCTCGCTCTCGGTGCTGCTCCCACCGCTGCTGCTCATGCTGCTTCCTGTTCCGTTGAGCCGCTCACTACCTGAGGAGGGGGAGCCTTTTCCAGAATCCTCCGAGGCGTGGGCTGAAGGCGAGCTATCCTTGCTGCCCTTCCTCCCCCTAAATGAGCCCTTTTTCTTCTCCCCACCCTCCTGCTTGGCACCTCCGGCTCCAGCGTTCTTTCCTGTCATCAGTCCGCCCACGTTTTTCTTTAGCTTGTTGCCCAGGCTCTTGCCAAAGCTGCCGAGCTTATTGGCCACAGAGTCTGCCCTCTTCTTGTCTTTCTCTTTGTCCTTTTCCTTCTTGGTTTTGTCCTTCCCTGCTGTTCCTGTCCCAGCCGAACCACTGCTGGAGGAACTAGATGAGGAAGAGGAGCTGTTCTTGGCCAAGGACCCCCCTCCGTTGACTGTTGATCCTGTAGTTGTGTCACCGTTGCCGTTGGAGCTGCTGCTGACTGACTCCTTGTCTGACTCTCCCGAGTCCGGAGGCGTTCGGGCATCTTCTCCTGCAGATGCTGTGGGAGACTCGGGCTGGGCCAGAGGGGCTTGCTGTCAGGAAACAAAGCAGAAACACAAGCTGGAAAAAATACTTCACGTGTGTTTGAGAAAAATATACATCAGCCCCACCCTGCTGACCAAAGTACGATAGAAAACCCTGTAAATATATAATGTTCAAAAGAAATGAAGTTGAGTTGTAGTTTCAGTCTGCTGAAATTCACAAAAAGGGAGAGTCAAATTTAGCACAGTACAGGCCCATGCCCCTCAGGTATGGGGGGGAGAAGAAGGCCTAACGGATGTGAAAAGAATGATTCATGGAGTTGTTTTTTTGCAGACCAGTGCAGAAAAACACAAGTGACACAGTTTTTCTGAGGCCTTTTCATACCCAGAACCACGTTAAAGGAGCTGTAAAATAAAGAATGCTGTATTTGGCAATGAGATGACCTATATAGTGACGTAGCGTTCTGATCTCAAATAAGGATCAGCTACATCAGGGCCCATCTTTAAGCAGTAATGACCATGACACAGCTATCCAGTGGTAGCGTTGCTCAACAGAATAATCTTCTTAAATCATATTTAATGCACGGATTCCTGTACCGCCACCAGTCCCCGCAGCTTAACTGTGAAACTGCAATAAACTTGTGCTTTCCAGCTCCATGATGTTAGTATGTAGCGCACAACAGGACCTTTGTCACCATGTTTGTGTGGCGTGACTTTATGACCTCAGTGGCCCTGTCTAAACTGTTTTCACATTTGGTTTGCACAGCAGTCTGGGAACAGCTGGTTCAGTGGAGAATAAAGAAAAAATGCTCTTGTTTATAACAAGTGTGGGAAATTAATACTAATAACAAAAGGCTCATTTGTTACACAAGTTTCCCAACTACTTTTGCATCAGTCTGATTATCACATTACAAAGAGGAGTTTCTTTTTTTTTAATTCTAGAACTCAGTCTGGCTAGTAACACACTGAATGAGTCCTTATAATACTCAACTAGCATTCATGGTTAGTTGAGAAATCATTGACTCCAGCTTTCATCATTCATGTCTTGAGCAATTTGGGCCAAAAACAGTGTGTCCAATAACACTTATGATGAATTGTGTTGTCAAAGCCGGATTTATAAACCCCCCTGCTGTAAAGGAGTGACACTGGGTTTGAATGTGTGGACTTTGATCTTTACCTCACAGGGCAGGGGCAGCCAGGCGACCGTCATGTAGCTGTGCAACATCTGGAGCTTGGCCTCTAAAGAAAGAGCAACACTGGAAGGAAAAGCGAAAAAGAGAGATAAGTCGCACTTCAGTGAGATGAGGGCATCACAGAACATGAGACACTTTATAATGTTATCTGTTGGAAATGTAATAGTATTCCTTACAGCAGACAGTACTGGTCAACAGCCACGAGCTAGTTTTAAGCCACCATGGATACAGGTGAGATAAATGTGCAACCACAGAAAAACTGCTGCACAACAATAACAAACTGATGAGGAATTTACAATAAATGAATTGTCATTGTTGGAAAGAGAAATGAGCAACTGTGAGCAGAGGTCGATGTCTGCAGAAGACAAGGAAATTGTGGTGGAGAATGGTCACAGAAAATCAGTGCTTTGGAAAGGGTTCAGATTTCCAAAGCTGGATAAACAGCAGAGCATTATCCGCTGCAAGACAGGCAGATGACCTGTGCCAACAAAGTCAGGAAACACAATGATCATTTCCACCGTTTGAGTAGTACCGTCGAGTGCCATCCCACTGAGTCCAGACAGAGCCAAATCCACGGCTGAAGCTCGCAAACAAGCCTCTCGTGGCACAGAACCATGATAATGCTTTACTTCATATTAAGAGATCTCAATCCTGACCTGAATATACCGCTTCAAATAATTATTATTAATAATAATAATAATAATAATAATTCATATCAAACCATCACTGAGGTCTAACTAACACATTGAGTCAGCTCCTTTCTGGATTAACTGCATTAAATGTACATATTGACTGATTGATTGATTGATAATTGTTCAACAATCAATATTGAACAACATGATGAACTGGTTGAGACAAACTAAACAATATAGTTGTTTATATATATATATATATATAATTAATATATATATATATTAATTCACATGTAAGTAAACAACTTGTAAGTAAATGAAGTTATTCCAGGAGATAAGGAGGATGTTCTCTAACTTGATAAACAGTATAATATGGCTCCTTTTTCTGGCTGATAGTAAAACTATATGTTAGATTTCCATACTGCAGCTAAACAACTGGTAATTTGGCTCTGAATGCCACAGTGAGTGGCAAGTGCACTAAAGGCCTGCTGCTGTTTTGCTTTCTTGGTCTGCAATAGCCTTTTAACTCAATGACCTTTTCCAAACAATGTTAATAGCCACTCATGTAATATCATCTCTGGCCACTGTTTTGTCTAAAAAAAGACATCCACAGTGAAATCAGCTGACGTAAATAAGGTGGAGGATTATTTTTACCAAGCCGCTATTCTGGCGCTTCTTCTCTTGCTCCATTCATAGAAGGTATTTAGAGCTAATCTTATTGTCACTGGCAGTGAGTGTCACTAATCTGAAGTCAGGGGTCAATCCCTCCACACCGACACTCTGGTGTCTATTACAGAGTGCACATGCAAGTGCCAATTCCATTTTTACTTTGTGACACAGTGTCAGCACTTTAAGTCAGTTTATAAAAAGCACCTAATGTGCACATTTAACCTGAAAAAATAAACATAACCGTCTGGAAAATATACAAAAGGTCATACCTTGCCAGCATCACGTTGTCAGTGTCATCTTTGCCCCACTCCCAGTCTTTCCCAGGATCCACAGCAAAGTGCAGAGGAAGCATCTTGTGCTCCGAGTCAGTGAGGGGGATCACAACTGTGGGCAGAGACGGACAGAAAGAAACTTTCAGAAAAAAAGAGAAACTCTTATAATCCAGAACAGAAGTTACATTTTTTATTTGACTGTTTATGTGCATAGATGTGGACTGATGTGATATTTTTTATATTTTTAAGACTGGAAAACAATTTAATGGCTTTAATGGTACTGTCTTGTATTTCATGAGCACAACTAGTCAATGTCTCTCCAAAACACAAAAAACAGAACTAAGGCCAACATGATAATCTGGAGTAGCAGCTGTATTACTACCAAATTAATGCCCATTTAGTACAGTTCTTCTACAACTTCAACACGACGGACATTTGAAATCATTTGTTTACTTGGTGTTGATTTACAGAGATCAGTGGATATGCTCAAAAGCCCAGTGGCCATTAATCACTTTTTTCAAATAAACCACTAAGGTCAATAATATAAAATGATCAATCAATCAAGCAAAGATGCCAAGTCGTAAAGTGAGAAAGTGGCTCATTGCTTATTAGGAAACCTTGTAAATTAATCAAGGATTTAAAATTCTAAGTAAAGACAATGAAGAATCGTGTGAAAAAGTGTTACAGGCATAAGCAATGATACATGACTGAATATATCAGCTGCTTACTAAGAGGCTGACGCAAAGGGAAAAAAAACACATGACAGGATAACCAAGATGAATGATGCAGAGCATTACCTTGCTCTTTGGAGCTGTCCTTCTGCTCCATAGAGACCAGGGCAGAGAAGTGCGCCTGGTCATATGCCAGGACCAGGGGTGAGCGATGGCACTTGGCAGCTGGCACTTCCAGCGGTAGGTATATGCCTCCGAATGGGATGGGAGCAAAGGCTGGGGAAGAGTAAAAAGGACATTAGACACCTGATAAAGCATGACCTCAGCACCATTTCCAGGGTGATAAAGCACAGCGGGAGGATTTGGCCAAGAATAGAAATGAGCTTTCAGTAAATCAAACAATATTTCACTTGTTGGGGGGGGGGTCAGTTATATCTTCTCATTTTAAGACAGTTGTCTGTGAAGCAGTAATCTCATATAAGAGTGAAGTCACCTGATATCAAAAAAAAGTAGCAGTAGTATTTCAACAAAGCAAAGCCAATTACAATCTACAACATGAATCAACCTATTGAGGCTGTCTCTTGTCTTGTTGTGGGAGTGCATGTGTGGCTATTTGTGAAAAAGATTTGTGTTTGCACAGAAATGGACCACACAGTGCTCAGCAGTAGTTCATACATTTTTTAAGTGCTTGAGCTGAAAAAAAAAAAAAAAAAATGTGGTGTATTTGGACAAATCAAACAAACATCAACAACTGAGTGAGAAAAGTTTTCTGTGACTAACTCAATTTTCTGCCAAATAACAGATGAAGGGCAGTGAACTATATGGTGATCAGAGCAGTACACTTAGCAATTAACAGTTAGCACTGTGAGGTTCCAGGTGTATTTACCCTCTCCTCCAGAGTCCCTCAGCATGGTGTCAGCCACCACCACTATGGGTCTTCTGAGAACGTGAGCCAGGACAAAAACGTGGAACTCCTCTAAGCTCTCATAAACTGGTTCATCTGAGGACTCCGCCCTGAACAACAACAAATACAACACCACAGTGTTTGGTTGAAAGACACACAAATGTTTATACTGTTGCAAAACCAGAGATAATCAAGAATTCAAGAAGACTGGAAGCTGTTATTCGTCTTTTGATGGGTTCCATATGGGTAAAAAAATGTAGTAAAAATGTAATATAAGCAAAACTCACATATATGTACATAGTGTTAATACACTCAGAGAAGTATATTTAAGGATAATGGTGAATTATTCATAGTTGTTAGAATATAAAGCAGATGGACTGCAACGAGGGCTGGCCACTCAGTTGTGATTGTTGGTTCATGAAAAACAACATGAGTGTGACTGAGTGTGAGGTTAACAGTCCCTGCTTTGTCTGAGCCAGACCTTACCCGTTGGTGCCGTTGGTGCTGTAGTGTATTCTGGGCTCACTGGAGGCCAGCTTCAACAGTTCATTCCACTCTTTCTGCCACTCCTCTTCCGTGTACACCAAACCAGACTGAGGAAGAAAGGACACACGCGCACGCACACACAAACACTTGCCATTTAGAGAGGGAGTATCCAATGTCGCAAAAGGCATGCAGCGATGTTATTGTGTCATAGCACAAGGTTACATACTGACAACCCAGGAAAGAGATTTAACTAGAGCCTTAACAGCTCCCTGTGCTATTCACAGAGCAGCAACAGAACAAATCATCAATATCATCTTATCATCACCAGTCAGTGTCCCTGTTCCTCTACGCACAAGAAAGGCTCACAGTTCTGTCCTGCTGCCTAATGAGCAGCTCCACTGGCACAGTTTAGGTTGAATTGATTTGCTTGAGGACACCACAGAGGTAGCCGTTGAAGAATAGGTGAGCATTAGGCAGTCATTTGTGTAGCTTCTCCTCTGTGTATGTCTGCAAGCTGTGTGCAAACACTTTAGAAGTAGTTACACATAATTAGTGTGCCGTTACACTTGCTTTCCTTTGGAAAGAAGTCATTATGTTCTGTTAAAAAAAGGCTCTAAAGATCTCTCGTCTCAGAGGGTTACAAAGGGAAGTACAGCCCATATACAACTTGCGATTGTATGCACGATATTAACAATAGTTAGAAGTGTACATTTCACATTTCAAATGCTTTTTTTTTTTCCAGATTTGCGAGCACTGCAGGCTGCTCTGCAACATCTGGCAAAGGAGGCCTTGACTTGTTCATTCACCCTGTAGTCTTTTCCATGTGGCTTAAGGCACCAAGTCAAAAGTTGACAAGATTGTCTGTAATTCAGACGAGCAATGCCCTCATGCAGTCATCACAGAGTTACAAAGATAACCTAGAAAAATGTGCAGTCTCTAAAACAGACCTCTTTGTTCTGCTGGGTCTGCTGCCACCTCCACCTGCGCTTCAGTGCCTCTCTCTCCAACCCGTGATCCATTAGCGCATACAGGGACTTGCGCAACATCAAGTCCCGGTCGTGAAAGCCCCACATACCTGCGGGAGAAAACAAAATGAGGACATTTAACGTGCATTAACAAAAGCTTGTATACAACACTGCATGTAAAATGATAAAAAAGCAGCAGGCTCTGATTTAGCGGTGCTGATATGTAGGAAATTAACTATCAATCAGTAAATGATGAGCTGAATTTGTTGCTGTATTTTTGCTTCAAATACATTAAAAGAAGACAGGTTAGGTAGGTTGATATTACTGTCTCATCTCCTATCCAGGAGATGGACTACAGGGTCTGGAACAATGCCTGCACATTTGTTAAAGCATTATTAATTTTCTGGGCTAGGGCTCCTAAGTGGGCCACAAAGGCTAAGTGAATGTGCACAGCCACACTCTAAAACGCAATTAGTGCTTGGGCTAACAATGACGCTCTCTTAATAAATACTAATGGAGTGTGAACCTGTGTGGTACCGGGGTCTTGTTTGAGAGGTCTGATACTCACCGAGCGAGGCTGCATGTAACAGGCAATTTCCGTCTCCGCTCGTTGCCAGAGGGAGCAGACTCTGACAGTTGGGAACAACTTTTGTCCACCAATTCAGTCGCCCTGTAGGCACATAGGAAAACGATTTACTCATCTGCTGCCACTACTTCATTTACGTATGAACTTTCATATATATATGTACAATATGTTATAAAAGATCAAAGTCTCATCTTTGTATTATTACACAAAGTAAAAGTATCACGACTAAGTAGTGACGGGGTTTTGGATTTCACTCAAAAAGGATTGTGTAAAAGCCATAAATTCTATCTCCTCAAAGTTTATTGTGTTAATTTTTTTTTTGTTGACATTGCTGGAAATATGTTATTTCAGTTATATGTCTATTATTCAGGTTATAGTTAAAAGCAGTGATACATTATACAGCGACAATTTTAATTGTGTTTACAGACACCATGACATATAACACCATTACAGTGTCACAAAATTAAACATTATAGGTGTCCTAAAAATGGACCTTAGGGCAGAACAGTTACATCAGACTGCATTAGAATGTAAGGTTGTACCTAATAAAATGGCCACAGAGTAAAAGTGGCTGGTATTGGTGACCACTGATACCATAGGTTGAGGACAATGGGCTTTTATCACAGCTGACATTTTCACTTGCCACAGTATAACATGAACAATGACTCAGTTCCATTAAAGTGTTCAGTAAGTCATGACATGTTGGTGAATTTTCCCACTGGGACATTCTGTTAAAAAGGTCCAATGGAAATGTTTAAAACTAAATTCCTCAAATACGGTTAATGGTACATTTGAAATTTCATGTGTATAAAATGATTTTTTCTTTATGTGCTATGGAGATGCTTTCCACTGATGTGATGTTATATTCTACACTCCAGCCTATAATGTATGATGAGAAGTCTGTGGGGTGTTGGTGAAGCTGGATGATGTTATTTGATTGTAGACATTATTTTCAAAACCTGCTGTAAATCTTCCATGAGACGACTCTGCAGCTTCACGCACAGACAGAGTGTGATAGGTGCTACACCTAGAATCTCAAAGTGGGCTGGTGTTCAGTGTCTCTCACCAGCATGCTCCAAGGCCACCATCATCGACTGCTCAATGAGATCTCTCTCGATGAAGCTGCGGAAGTCGTCCTGGTACACCGTGAGGTCTGGTAGTTGGAAAGTGCACAGGGGCGTGTCCAGAAGTGGCTCGCTGCTGCTACCACCACCAGTGCTTGAGACGTGAGAGCGGGCCAAAGACACAATGGTTGAACTGGCATGGGAGATCCCCCTGGACAGGCGCTTTTCTGTGGCTGCTGAGAGACAATGACAGAGCCTGAGGAGGGAAGCTGGCGATCCTGGCTAACAGGCAAATGTAGGCGTTTGGGAAATAGGAAAAGAGGCCATGTTACTGTAGTTAGCTGTCAATCCTGAAAATGAAAACCAACATTAGCTGTTACTTTCTTTACCCGTAGATGGAGCAAAACTGCTGTTATTACTGGATGGTAATCGTCTGTGTGTCTGTGTGTGTCCTCGTTTAACATCACCTACTGAACCAAGCATCTTAAACTGGTGATTATCTCCGAGTCACAGTGGGCTGCATGAACAAAAAGCATTTCACATGCAACTGGCCTTACCTTGCACCACATCATCTTGTCGGTGGAGTATGGGCCGTCCTACCCTGGCCATCTCCTTTTCGGGGGGCAGATACGTCCTTTCCTCTGTGAATGAATACGTCAGGTTCCCAGCATGCACCTGTCGAAGCTGCTCGAAGTCACTAAGTGCAGCAGTGAAATCCCAGTTTTTGCCTACAGACACGGAAAGAAAATATCTGTCTGAGCCAACAAGTCAGGTTAGACAACCCCAGTCTTGTTTCCGTGTCGAGCAAATGACACATCTTTAAACAGTTTACCACTGGTTGATGCAACCATATCTTATCTTATGTAAAGGCCACTGGCACATTCCTTTGCCTGAGTAAATATCAGGATTTGGAGCACGTCTCAGCTCACTAGCTCTCTGCTGTTCACTGCATTGCGTTACATTTTTAACCCATATTCTTATCTCAACTTGTGTTGCTGCTAGGCAACAGGAGCCCTGTTGACTCCGGCTATACCTTCCCTCTGTTACTGTATGATAGCCTAATTAACAGTAACAAGCCAGAAGCACCGAGATAGCGGTCAATTTGACTGCTGCTAAAAGGCCTGGAAACAACAAAGATCAAACTCAAGATAAAAACAGAGCAGATCAAAGTGTAAGCTGAGCTCAACACATAACTGACTAGTATCCTCTTTTAATTTAACTTGATTTGATAATGAATTCAATATAATACTATATTTATTGTGTAGCAGTGAGTAAGACCTGTGTGAAAATATTCACTTTTTTCTACACTCTGTAACTCACCCTCTAGCAGGTCTCTGGCCAATCCTGGTTCAGCTCCCGTGGAACGGACAAAGTCGGACAGGACTGCGTCCATATCCACGGTCATGTGATCATGAATTCACAAGTTGGTGGGTTGCTTCCGGGTAGAAAAAAAAAAAAGACAAACAAACGCTGAGTCTGAGCGAACAGCGAGGGGCGAGGCGAGGGGAGGAATCCTCTACCGTGGGCTACTCTACCGGCCACACCTGAGGAGAGAGCACAGGTGGGAAAAAGATTAAACCTATAGGTTTCACAAGTTAAACATTCTCCACAAAGATTAGCAAAAGCTTCCAGGGGATCAAGGCAGCGTTTGAATTTGAATGTTTACATCGAATGAGAGGCTGATATAATGACCCTGCTTAACCTCATATCAAATGCAAGCCTGTTGCGGCCTGGTTGCTTCTGAACTTGACACCTTTGCGGTCACTTGTCCCACCCATGACAACAGCTGTGGCACACAAAGTGGGTCACAAAAGAGTTTGCTCGACTCTTAAGTCAACTGACGATGTGTCATGTGAGCGACGTTGCCGTGTGGCTTCAGCATGAACACATCAGTTCACTGCCATGGATTCAGAAAAGTCACTTCTCACCTCCCTTTCAATTGCACCATCAGATCTAAACATTTCACTGGCAACAGTTTTACTGAGAGAGCAACAGATCCTGGGCAAAAATCATTGAAACCATCTACAAGAGCCCTGCTCCTACTCCAGTCAATCAGATATAATCACATTAGCGTACTGATATTTAATGCTAATATATGCTGGAAAGTGAGATTTTTGTTCATATGTCCTTTCAATAAAAGAACAGAAATATTTGATGTTTCAAATTAGGCGAATGGGCCTAAATATCAAGTGCTTTATAACCTCTGCTGAAGATTTGTTTGAACAGTGTGATACAGTGGGAAACAGAGAGCCTTTCATGAGACTGCTTGGAAATCAATTAGGCAATTTCACTCTTCAGATTTCAACAGCAGATCCAAAGGACCTGCCATCAGCCCGGCACCAAAATCAATGTAGAGACATCATCAAGACTGAGAGGGGAAAAAAGAGTGTGTATCAATGGGCCAGTGACAGAAGGGATGTGGAGGGCAATCAATTCCAGACAAAAGGAGCGAATCAAAGCAGCACTGGCTAAAAAGATGTACTTTAGGGGCCAAGCTGAACCTAAAAGCCTTTATTTTGCTGGGAAATACATTGTTAGAGTGCATACACATTTTCAGCAGTGTTCCTACTTCACAGCCACATCGACAGGTTCAAACCCTGCTCTGTGATATTTGTGCTTTCATAGCACTTTGCTGTTAGGATACTGTAATCTTTGTGTTGCAGATCAATGCAGGTTAGACACCAAATTAAATCTTTCATCTAAGGGATAATTTTACTTCAAGTTGTGAGAATTGATCACTAGTGTCCACCTTGATGATCTGAACAATACATGTACTACCTCTGAGCATACCAACATAGGGCTCCCAGCATTTATGCTTAAATAATAACAATTCGCTATAGGCATTTTAAAAGCATATACATATACAGCCATTTTGCTGCCTTGAAGTTTTTTAAAATCTACCTACAGTCATTTATTTCCATCCGTCCCATGGCTCATCCACCACCCAATGTTCCTGCCTCATCTCTGACTCAGTGAACTCTTTTCCACTGCGCCTGATGAGTCACGAGTTTACTCTTCTTACACCTCTCCATCGTCCTCTCGCTACACGCTCTCCCTACCTCCCTTGGTTTCTCCATCATTATTAAAAGCCACATAGGCACGCAGGAGAGGAGCAGACTTCAGTACAAAAGGCTCCTCTCAGCCAGCAGATTATTTCTAGTGTGTTCTCTGTAAAGTCAGGCATTCAGTAGTCTCCCCTGCAATGTCTCCTCACATTCTTGCAGTCTGTCAATTCAGTTATACGCAGGTCCACTGATCACATACACACAACTTAAGAGAAGCCAGTTACAGGCCAGTTAACCATTAAAGCTACAGGGTATCAAAAAGACATAGATTGCATTTAGATCGATGCACTGAGACATGGGTCAGCTTATGTTCTGACCAATTCTGCCTTTACAATCAGGCTCGGTGGTGGGGTGAGCGTGTTGCTATAGTTATCAGTGAGATGTAATATGAACTTGCCTAAGTAGAAAAAAAAAGCCACACCAGAGTTCACATGCCTTAAGACCCTAATCAGGCAGGATGCAGTTTTTGTATAGAGATACGTCATTTCCCAGTTGTTGTCCATAGGCAGTACGTTTTTCCTCTGGGAACCTTGTGTTTTCACAGGGAGCACACAAGTTTAATTCAGAGGAGACAGTGTCATCTGTGTTTTTTCCACACTGTCTGATCCGTTGTATTCAGAGGTGGCATTAGCTGTGAAATTACTGGATACCTGCTGGAACTATATGCCTTGATTTAAATGCCTTGAGGCCAAGTGTTATAATTTGAGATTTAGAGTAAGTTGTTTTCATTACCAACAAAAAAACAACAGTTAGGTTAAGGGCAGGAGAGTTTGTGGTTGCCTAGCAACAACAAAAATGTACTGTACTACTCTTTTTTTATAGGTTTCAACAAAAGGCTCATAGGAATGCAATTATGCATAAATGTAACATTTGCTGATTCTATTTTCTCCAGTGTGAAGACTCTTGAAATGATCTTTGGGTTTAAAGCTGTTTAAAGACGTGTGAGCTCTGAGGAATCCTAACAGCCATTTTCATATTTCAAAGACATAACCATTAACCAATGACTCTAAAAATAACAAAACACTAATCAACAATGAAAATAGTCATTCATTTCAAATGCACTGGGGAAAACTGCAAAATCTGAGTCAGGATCAACTTTTGTAATGACCTGCATTTTCTTTGCTAGAGCTAAACAGCTGGTATGTCAGAGCAATACCTTTAACTTGTATTCACAATTATTGGGTTTCAACTCTAGCTTCACTGACTTCATTGACTTTAGTGGAGCCCTGCGTCTGCCCTGGTGCTTTGTGCAGCCTCTGGGTTGTTTACTCCACAGCAGCCCCTTGAAGGACAACTCCAGGAAAATTCGACCCGGGGCTATGGTTTCCTAATATTTATGGTCTAAAAGAATGAATGTGAAGATTTTCTTTTTAACTGCTCCTGTTATGCAGTAGTTCTGTCTGTCCCCGCATTGCCACAGCAGTGTTTAATGGGAGAGGACAGATCTTAGGCTGTTTACATCCAATAAGACTGCATTTTTTTTCACAGGCAACATCAGATGGCTATTCAGACATACACCGCCTTCTTACTTCAAGAAAGCAGACATGTTTGCAAACAGACCTGTAATACAAAGTCTCGCGTGAGAGTCAAATTGCGGCGCTCCGTATGTTAACAGGTAGTCTGAAGTACTCCCGTTTGTTTTATTAGGAATTTTCTCAATAAGGGCTGAAAACAAACGGGAAACTACCTGTAAACATACTGAGTGCATCAACTTGACTCTTGCGCAAGACTTTGTGTTACAGCTATGATTACAAACATGTCTGTAATCTGAATATTTAATTAATCAGCACATTTATTGGCAGCAAATAGTGGCACATCAACTGACAACACAAGGCACTGACAGCCAGGAAACAAAAAAACAGTGAAGAAGGGCGATAAAAATGAGGGACTGAGGACAGAATGTACTGATACAGATCAACAAAAGGCTGGCTGTTGTTTCCCTGGGCCTGGATCAGCCATTCCTGTGAGCCCACTATGATGCATTTCATGTAAAGTCACATGGCCATACAAGTCAAGCATACAGATACCAAGTTAAACGACACTAAGTGTGGCATTGCAGAGCGCCAATGAGAGGACAATCCTGCTGAACAAGCTGCTACTGGAGCTGAGCAGAGCAGGAAAAGGATAGAGAGTAGGAAAGTAGGGGTGGTGCGGCTGGATATAGGGCACTGGCGTGAAGAGATGCGGCGAGCCGAGCCAGAAAATAATGGGAGCCACCGTCTTGATCTGCCATTCACCACCGGTGTGTGTTGCACTTTAGTCTGGTCTTGTATTATTTGTGTAAATAAATCCCTTTTTTCCATTCACAGATCTTTCTGCTCTGGTGGCTACTTGGACTTGGGGAAGATGAGGCTCAAAGTCCTGTTGTGTCTCAGACACCCCTAGATGGGGCATAACACTGCCACTGTACCAATACACTTCCACTGCCGTATTGTTAGCATGGGAGTCACTAAGTTGCTTTTTTCCACCAAAAACAACACTGACTTGTAAATTCCAGTGAGGCTGATGTTCGGGGCAACATACAGCTCAGTGGGTTGAGCAGGTGCCCCTGTGCAGAGGCTGCAGTCCTCGCTGCAGCCAGCCCCCGGTTCCAGTTCCCAAATCTGGTGGCCCTTTGCTGCATGTCACTCCCCGTCTCTCTCCCATT
>OMNW01009438.1:0-29671 GCA_900303245.1 Selene dorsalis
GTGTGTGGGTATGGGTGTGTGTGGTGTGTGTGATGGGTGTGTGATCAGATAAATCTACCACAGGATTACATTACTTTCTGTAGTTTGAAGCTCGTGAATTTTCCAATCTTGTCACTGTTGACCCAGACATGGAAGATAATAGCTGTACATACCGTGCTCTGTATGAATAACAGGATCACTTCATAACCAACCCAAAGAGTCATTATCATGTACACGCGTATTCAGGACAACAGCGTGAGGTATGTGAGAGTGCCAGTAGATGGCAGTACTTCTCCAGCTTGGGTGACCTGGCAGTAAGTGCAGTGTGAATATACCAGGGACAAAGGTCAAATAACACAGCAGTGTTGACCAGGATAGGGTCAACATATCTCTGGGGACTTTCTCAAGTGCCTAGTGCTGCTGCTTAGTGTGAGATTTGCCAGAGGAAAAGGCAGAAGTCCCATTTCCACCTCAGCAAAATGAAATCAGAAGCCCCTGGGATTTGACTCTGACCTTCCTGCTCCCACTGCTGCTGAGTGATTACTGAAATATAAGAGGCTAGAAGGTGTGCGCCTGTTTTTAACTACATAATGCTTTACAGCACACACACAGCGAAATGAAATTCCAAATGTGAGATGATTTACATATATTAATAACTATTACGTTCTAATTAACATCTCACTATCTACTTCATTAACTGTGATTTAGAGTCTCATGGAGCAGACAGGCAGTCACAAACGCACAGGGGGATTATTACAACAGGAAAACACAATAGCTTCTGCATCAGGCAACAGTCCTTCGCTCCATACAGTGTAATATAAAACTAAATGACAATCTTGTTTGTTTAACGTTCAGTGGACAGGAATTCTTTTGGTTCTCTTTAGACCTGCATGCATTTTATTGGCTTGTGTGGGATTTGGGCAGGAAACCAGAGCTAATGCCCCCTCTCCCACTTCAAACGGATGCCAGGCACCCTTAAATGTCATGGGGTGGTTAGAGAGTTGAAGGAGGTGGGAGGGGCGGGTTGAGGAGTGAGAAGCTAGGGCTCACAGGGTGAAAGAGAGAAATCCAGCCACACTGGGCTGGCCTCAGAGCTTATCAGTGTGTGCTGGATGTAGCTTTACAGAGGCTGCTAAGGCAAACCAGATGCAGCACGGCTCGCTCTGTGCCACTATGTGTCAGGTACAGCTTGGGTCAACCTGAGGCGTCCTGGAAGTGTAGGAAGAGGCCACTGTAGAGTTCAAACTCACTGCAGATGTTCCTCACTAGCGTACAGTAGAGTGTCGGATCCTGCGGTTAATCCTCTTGGCTCGACAGCATACTTGAAAAGTTTCGAAGGTTTTCATAATGTCACTTCAATTACTCACCCTGATGGATTTCTTCTGCCTTTTAGATTGACAACTTGCAGTGGTTTATAGTCAGAGAATCAAAGCCTGTTGGTGTGTGTTCTGGGGTGTGTTCGTCACTGAGAATCCCATGGTGTCTTTCTACTCTCGCCAGCGGCAGTGTTTATAGGATTTTGTCTCATTTTCTCCAGTGTTAATTTATTTCCATAAAGGCAGCCATGACACATTCTCTCCTCTGCCTTCTGTCTCTGTGTGGCTTGACTTTGCTGAGCTATGAATTTCTCTGCCCGTCTCTCTGTGCTGAATGGAAGAATAGACCGGATTGACCCCAGTCCCTGCTGTATGGTTATTTTGACAATGACCATGATCATCATTGTAAATTTCTCTCCGTCTCTTCCTCTCCGTCTCTCCTCTCTCTCTCCGTCTCTCCTCTCTCTCCGTCTCCCTCAGCCTATCTCTGAAGCTCTACATGTGTACACCCTGCTATTGCATTATTTTGCGGTTTTGGATAACTTCTCACTATATTGTTACACTCCCTGAGGTATGTCATTATGGTTCATCTGTGTCAGTGGGTAAATGAATATGTTGTGGCACGGTTGACTTCAATTTCCCATGTCTGCAACTAAGTCTCTCAAATCTCCAGCTTGCCAGTATCATACTCCTCCCTCCCCGTGGGTCTGTTTGGCAACCAGAGAATACCATCTCTCTCATCTCATCTGGATTATATGGAGCTCATTTGCCTTTGATTTCAAAACCATTAATGTACAAATATATTGGTGACTGACCTGTAACCTCTCTCATAAACTGTCAGACTGGTCAGACTGGTCTCATCACTTCTCCTCTCAGGCTCTTTGGACCTCAGGGGTCTGGGTCAGGGTTTGGTAACGTATGTGCTGTTTTTTCTGTCAGACTTGCATGATCCACTGCCACTTAACGAGGGAGAACAAGGCTGAGAAATGAGGCATTTCCGGGCCCAAGGGTTTATTCCTGCAGCACAGTGGATTACATTACAATGTACAAAGAGGAGACGTTACTCATTTTTTAAAGAAATCCCCTGCCCTGAACGCTGCTCTAGACCAGATCTCAGTGTCTAATCCGCAAATAGAAAACTTGCAGACGTGTCTTTATGCTACGTCACATATTTTCTGACCCTATCCAGTTGTGTCTGTGCTTTAAAAAAGTGAGTTATGCAGAGTCCTCATCAGGCTTGCATTGTTGCTGAATGTTTAGAAAGAAATGCTTATCACATATCCGTTGGAACAAAGCCGCCACCGTGTTTCTTCTTTTTTCTTTTCATTTTCCCTCATGCCACAAATATGATGTAAAACAGGGAGATATCCAAATAGGAAAAAGAAGTGAATGTAGTCTTTGTTTGTGTTTGTTCCTTTTTTTTCCAAAACATTTGCTCTATGAACAATGCCTACATTGAAACAGTATGAGTTACACTACTATCTACCAAGAACAAAGCAATATACATATGGTGAAACAAGAAAAAATTAAAGCAAAAACAGTTATGTTACTATTTGACATTCCTACCTAAAAGGCATGAGTCAACAATTTATGCAGAACTTTTTATCAACACAAAACAATATGTTCACATATGGAGATATATGGCTAAATAACAATGGATGACCTGGTATTTCACACAAATGTCATTCTATAGACAGACATCAATTTTTAGTCTCAGTGGTTTCTCTCCAGCGTATCATCAGATGGCCATCACTCTCCGTCTTGGAGGGGTTTTTATGGTGACCACATCCCTTTGTGGGCAGACTGTTTGCATGGGATCAGGGTTGACCATGTGCTGCTGGAGCAGAGGGTCCTGCTGGAAGGTGAGGGTGGGTGGGGGCTGGCGAATGACAACAATTTGAGCGCTGGGTCCCTGCAGCAGGAGGTTGGTCAGCTCCTCCTGTGTAGCGTTGACCACTGGTACACCATTCACCTCCACCAACCTGCCAGGCCAATTACACATATACAAGCAGACAACCACATGTTTGGGTTAAAATAAAATTCATTCATAGTTTTTCATAAACATAAAGAATGTGTAGTACTTGTGACCTTATAACTGAAAAGAAAAAACAAACAGAAATTCTCTCTCAACTCCTTCAAAGTATCAAGTTTATTTGCCAACGCTCTCGCTGCAGGTGGAGGTGGAACCTCTGTAATGCTTATTTAACAAGCACCGAACAATATCAAAGAATTCACAAATCACAGAGCATGAAATATTAAAGGCATCACCTTTACGCAGAGCTCATTAAAATATTCCCTTCATTAGTTTTTATTTATAGCCACCCAGACAAAGCTGGAAGGGAGGTAACAAACCTTGTATTTTTTCATTTGCTGGGTAAGGAGCATTGGCACAGGTGTGATAAGTGAACACACACTTAAGCTATAAGTGTGTGAGGCCTTGTTTTACTATAATTGTGGGGTCCAAAAACTAGGAGCCCATTATTTTCCTGTGGGGTCCGAAAGCTTTGTGGGGACTAAACTGGATGCCGCAAATTTGAATGGTTTTTTCAGGCTTTCTAAGTAACGGGTTTAGAGTTAAGGGTTAGGCATTCATTGTAAAGCTTAAGGTTAGAGTGTGAAGCTAAGGATTGCATTATGTCAATGATGGGTCCCCACAGAGTAAGACATGTGTGCATTTGTGTGCGCATGAGTTACAGAGGGCTTGGTATCTAGGCATTTGTTACAAGGTATTTGTTATAATGTAGTAATTGCTTAATTATATAAAGCTCTTTTGTCTGCTCAATTTCACTCTCTTCTGCATCCAAGTATTACATTACAGTGTTTGCTTGTTTTGGCACCGATATCTGATGAGTCTCCATAGCTACCAAGCATAGAAAATAGAGTGATGAAAGACATGGGTGTGATGAGTGAGACACTGAATACTGCTTTCAGTAATTGGACAAGGTTGTTGTCATCAAGCCTAGATAAATAACTTGCTAAGAAAAAAATAGCATGCGTTTCATGTTTTACCTGTCATCTACACAGAGGTGAGTGTTGTCCACCTTGGCCACCACCAGTCCACTGCCTTCTTTGTAGCAACATCCAAAGCCATACTGGCCATCAGGGCCTTGTTTCTCCTGTACGACCAGCAGCATAGCCGGACACTGCGGTGACACCAGCTGGCTCAGGCTACCAATGGCCAGACTCTTTCTGTGAGCCCTCTGCTGAATTCAGGAACAACAACACATAGTCATATTCACAAATGCAATGGCACAGACTTTTTAGATGCAAATGTGTCAGACTTTACGGCATATGCCAAATATGTAGCATTTATGCATAGGATCAGATGCTCCTTATTAACCTGTGTATTAAAAGCAGCACCAAATTTGCAGTGAGTAAAGTTAAAGGAATACACTGACGTATTTGGTAATGCACTCGTTCTATTGTCTGGCTGAGCAACAGGGGAAACTACCAAATTGGCCTCTGTCCAAAGGTAAAAAAAAAAAATATATGCATCTATCAGCACCTTTGAAGCCCAATGATTGTTTAGTCTTTACAGAAACTGAAATATACAAATACACTGACTTCCAGGATCTTTGTCATATCCAACACAACAGGTGTGACTAAAAGTTATGAGTGGTGTCGTCTAATCAATCTGTCATGATGATTCAGAATTCACCAGGTGCGGCGTCTGACTGATCTTTAAAACTTTAAACATTGTGTTTCAGTACCTTTCCAACTTTAAATTAACTTAGTTATCATACTTTGGAATGAACTCATGAGGATGACAACACGACCAGTGCCCCAGAGATAAGATCTGGGCTGCGTCAAAGCCAGGAGACCACCAAGGTGTAATGATTAGTTTTGGAAGAGATCACACCACAAGTAGCTTGCAGGGATCAGAAATAACTTGTGAGTCTGACCACTGAATTCCAATGTTCCCCTATCCAGCCTCTTGGCATAACCCCCCCAAGTCCCCTGCCCCTCCTCCCTCTGAATGGCGTGTGAATGCCTTGCAGCAATAGATGCCGCCTTGCCAGGGTCAGAGGTCAAAGCTAAGGCTTCTCTCTGCTCAGACAAGTGGGCCAGACAGGATATATCTACGGAAACGCAGCTGAAGACCCTTGAGAAACCCACTCTAATACACATGATTTTCCCTTTTAGTTTGCCTCAATGCTGGACACACGCCAAGAGCCCAAGGAATTTTCTCTTCATATTCGTCTTGTTTATCCACAGGATCCAGTAAAATCCGAACCTACCTGGGCCAGACACAGGGCACATATCCTAGTGGACTGATTGTGGGCAGTTAAACCGCTGCTACTGAAGATCACAAAGGTGAGACAAGAAAGAAGTCATCACACAGTAGGGTAAAAGTGAATTTAAGTTCACTGAACAGACTGGTTACTCCCCCTGCCCCATGGCAAATTTGTTGAAGAGAATTTTTTTCCTCAATCATAGGAAACTACAACACGATCTGTGAAAGAGCCGTTTCACCCAGTGTAAGAAATGATTTTCTGACAGGCCAGACGATGCAAAGTGGAAGGGATTGCATTTCAGTTACAATGATGGGTGTTAGTTGTTCTGAAGTCAGTGCTGTCACTCTGAATGTGGATGCCCGGGCTGCTCTTGGAGCAGAAATCTTTAACACAATCAACCTTGGGGTAGAAAATGGAGGACAGGGTAATAGGAGACAATTTGACCACACCGATCAACCACAACTCGTATCATGGCTGAGTATTTATAAAAACTGCAGACACCCTATCCTTCACTTTAACTCAGGGGCATGCCGTGGCAGAGGTGGCAGATTTTTCTCAAACTTTCAAACCGCAATCCATCCTTAAAGACCATGTGAGACTGAAGAGCGGGTGAAACAATAATTCTCCCAATTTCCCCTCTTTAATAGTTTGTCTGAAGTTTTCACTTGTCCAAGCTAAACCGCTTATTTAAAATCATTTCCGCCATTTGTTGTCCTTCCCCTCCTCCCTTCACTCTCTGCCTCTGTTTTTTTTTTTTTCTCTCTCAGCTCCTTTATTGATGCTCTCCAGTTGCCATAGATCCTAGAGATTAGACTGCCGATGATGAAATATTTCCTTATTGTCTGTAATGCGGGGCAGCCTACAAGACCAAACACAGGGCGGTCTGCTCCTTATTAGAGCAGCAGCTCCATCAGTTCCCAGACTGCTCCTCAGCTCTGACCTGTGTGTTAACTCTGATTAGGTCATATGATAAACATTAGCGCTGCTGCTTTTCCCACAAACTCACCACCTAAAAAAGTGTGGCCCCGGGGCGGCAACGTGACACGGGGCACCTTTCAAAGCTGAAGCCGCGTGTGTCCTTTCATGGCAACTCGTTAGGGCTTCTCCAATGGGATAAAAGAGCCACATTAAAAAAGAAGTGGGCTCCTCCGGGGATAGACGCAGATAGACTTACACATGTTGGCCCATTTCTCCATTGCACTCTCCCAGTGGCTTTTGTCACACACATTCCATTGTTGGTATGGTCACAGGCTCTCGGATGTCAGTGCTAAACATTATTTTCTCAGAAAAAGTGCATGTTCATCCAAAGGACTTCACTCAGCCTTGTATACCCACTCTCACAACAGAGCTAACTACACAGCTTAACGAAACATTGTAACTGAAAGGAGCATTGTGTTGTCAATCAGGCCAACAGTGAAGAAAAGATCAAAGATGATTGACATAATGGTGTCAAGTAATGGCCTAGGAAGCTGTCAGCATCTTTCTTACCAGGTGTTAAACCTACTACAGAACAATTAAAAGAACAAAAACATGAACTGAACATGTTTACCCCGAGCATGAGGCTTTCATTAGTCAGGAAGATTCTGGTTATATTGTTTATATTCCCAAGTTGTTCTGATATGGTTGAAGTCAGAGGCAGAACAGCGTTTGCTCTGGCATCCTGGTCCAAAAATACCAAATTTGACTGCTCTTTCTTCAGAAGTAGGATTTTAGTAGCCCATACCATGCATGCTTCTCTCAATAACTAGCGTTGTTTTGGTGCAAATCTTAGTTTCTCACTGTGTATTTTTAGCAATCAAAACATTCTCTGACTCAGACCATACAGCTTTCCCACATTTTGGTGTAACTGTGTTTCACATGCTGCTGATTAAGCTCTGCTGACTGAGCTCCAGGCCTTCAACGTGTGAGTTCAATTCTACCAGTGGTGCAAGTAATCTGGGAAAGATGTTAGTCTCTTTAATGTGATCAATAGTACCTCGTTTTCCTGTAAAGCATTTTGTAGGTGGGCCACCTGTCGATTGAGATGCACCATGGAAATTTCCTCCTTAAACACTTGGCAGTTGAGCTTCATCTTTTCCAAGAGACGAACCTCCAACTGTCTGAATGGCAAGAGGCCACATTTTAGAAAAGGTCAAAGACATACAACATGGTTTATGAACTTTGTAGTTACACGTGAAGGTGTTCAACTGTAGTTTCCACTTCCTTTACTCCACTGGCACATGAAGGTTTTGTGTGAAGTTCAATAAACTAAGCATATGATTTATTTTCCCTTGGATAGCAGTACTACCTTTTACTTTCAGGAGTAGCCAGAACTATGTATTCAATTAACATTGCTTTTGCTACTACTACTATTTGGGTTTACAGTTCCTTCATGTATAAAATGTAGAGCGCAGTCAAATAACCAGACATAGGCCCTTGCTTACATTGACATTTAGAGCAGGGGGCATTTCAGTCACATTTCAGTAACTTTAAGGAAAATTTGTATGTATTGTTGAACAGACTACAGAACAGAACTAGACCACCTACTTCTTCTTGTGAGCAACTGAGTCGTTCATGTTGCCTCTGAGCGTCTGCAGGTTCTGCCTCGTGTCATTCAGGCGGCTTTTGACCAACTCAAGCCTCTGCTTGAGCTCAGCAGAGCCAAGCTTGTTGACACTCACGTCTCCATCCATGTTCTTTAACTCTGAACAAAATGCCACCAGGCCATGGTGGAGCTCCTGGACCTTTGGGATCAAAGAGATCAACTTTACATCACGTTATTCACTATAAAATGAATAAAAAGGTCATTTTAGTTTCTCTAAAATGTCAATCCATTGCATAGCTCTAAATGTAGTTTAACAGAGATAACGACCTGCAAGATGACATTCTGCAGTGAGTCCACCTGTTGGTTTAGCTCCCTAATCCTCTCTTCTTTAGCTGGCTGGTTCCCCTGGACATTTTCGTTGATATTACCATTTCCATTGGGGCTGTTGATGTCTGGACTGGAGGCAGTAGTTGTTGGTTTTTCCTATGATACAGAGTCACACAGGAGGCTTTTATGTGGGTTGCTATCTAACATGCAGTATAATTGTCTACAGTTATGTTTCGTTTAAATAATCTACCATTTTACACAAGTGAAGCTCCAGCTGTCTGTTCTCTGGTGTCGATGTCAGTAGACTCCCAATCTGCTGATCTGGTGAGAGCTCCTTTGAAGAGCCTTGAAATCAAAGCATATGTGCCATAAAGATAATAGTGTTTCTCTCTGTGAGATGAAGATTACAATATGTGGTGTTAATCATGTGCTACACACCTTGCTTTTCTTTCAGTGTGAATAGACTCATGTCTTCCATCACTCCCAACATTTTCATGCTTGATACCATGATTTTTCCCACTGTTGTTTCTTTTGGGGTTCTGAGATGAACTATCCGCTCTGATGCTGCAACATCAGGATGACAGTCAGAACAAATGTAGAGACCTCCCATAAAAGTTATGCCCATATAAATGTCCATCAAAATTATACAACCTACATCTGTCTCACAGGCTTGATGGTGTATAGTGTAACAGTACAGTAGGTGAATGTTTTAAAACAATGCACACCTGTATGTTCACATAGATTGCTGCACATCCACCCACAGTGCATCCTCTCAGCTCCAAACATTTTAACTTTACTCACCATTGATAGTGATCTCTATCAGCTGAGAACTCTTCTGTAAAGTACTGTTGCTACTGTTTCTATAATGGAACAAATCAAGAGATTAAACTATGGTTGATTCTGTTTTGGTTCAAGACGGTATATTCGGTGTATGCATTTAAGTGGAGGCTGTACCGTAGTTTGAGGGAACGTCGATTCATGCTCAGACAGCTCACATGAGGAGAGGACTTTGATTTGCTCATTGACACCAATGTTGCTGTGAATGTCTCGACATCATTTGGCCCCAAGGATTCTACTGTATCATCAAAAGAAGAAACACCAGTCAACACCTCTTGAATATTCTTCATGTACACAATACCTGGAAAATGTTAATTTACTGTGTTGTAAAGATAAAAGTGTACCCAGCAGAGAGTCAATTCTCTGGGTGATGGTGCTGGGAGGGTGCAGTTCATTGTAAATAGCTGACAGCAGCTGCTCTCTGTCTTCCAGTGTGGTGATATGGAGGATGTCCAAAGTGTTCACATCTACTGATGCAATGTCTCCACCACATAATTTTGCGTCTGAAAGAGAAACATTTAGTCACACACCTACAGGGCATACTGTCTGTGAAGATATCTAAGAGATTCACAGTAGGCAGTAGGTTCTAATTCATGACTAACAGGAGTAGATACAGGCAGTTATTGTCTAAATGCAAATAATGAGTCTTTGCTTGACTGAATTTAGTGTTTTAGGGGTGAGAAATGAAATTAGACATGTGGAGGGAAAATACACATGAGCAGAAATATTAAAATCAAAATTATAGCTTTGAGAGAAATATTGTTTTGCAACCTTACACAATAAAAGTGAAATTATTTCTAAACCTGGGTGAAAATTAATATTGTCAGGAATTGGTGACTGTTTACTGTGTAAAAATAGACATCAATGTAACAATGGTAAGTAAAAAGTAACAGAAATACCTAAAATTTTAACCAAACCACATGGTATAAGATATTAAGGCTAGTAAGTGATTTATGTAGGTGCCAGGTTTAATTTCGCCCTCATGCTGTTGCTCCTAACTTATTAAAAAAGAAATGTTCATTTGATATTTGTTCAAGATAAATCCAATTGGCAATGTCTACCTTTATTGTGCAGCAGCCACAGGGCTGGGAGAGGACACAGAAGAATGTGTTTTACCTCTGATGAGTGGGAGGCATTTCTCCAGTCCAATATTAGTAAACCACTGGCAGACCTCATCTGTGTTCAGCTCCCCGAGAGATTTGGCCACTTGCCTCACCACGTCCTGGGGAGAGGGAGCGGTTACATACCTGCTGCTGATACCACATTTTGCATGCAATGAAACAAGTGCCATAGGGAAAACGTTTTTTCTAAAGATCACAGTACACTAAAGTCTGTATTATCTTTTGCAACGTAGTATAGTTACATATAGAGTGTCTCTGTCTTTCAAAGGTCTGGGAATGGCAAATAGAGCATAGACACAACGCCTAAAGATGATTGAGATTGAAACTGCTGCGTGAAAAAATCCAAATAGTGGGCGGCAAGACATCAAGACAAAACATGATCAAACTCCAAGGCAATTCATCATCATCTGTGTTGCTGATTCCATCAGAGAAAGTATGACTGTGTTGGATATCCATGCTTCGACATATTACAGCAAATAAAGTCATTTGTGTGTTTAACAGTAAACAAATATTTAAAAAAAGACAAAGAAATGTTTACTTAAGCAAGGAGCCTAAACACCGGTTTCTATGTAATTGTTGCCTTAGTCACAGATTCACTGTTTATGGTGTTCCTGGGAAGAAAACTAGAGTTCCCTGCTGCCAGTAGAAGGTTTACAAGGTGACGGTGGAGTGATTAGATAAATTGGGGTGAGAGGTTTTCCCTGTCTCAGGGATTTCACTGTTACATTGTAAGACAGAGACAGTTATGGAAAAAATAATCCTATTAGGTCATGCTTCAACAAAACCACATAAATAATCCATAGTTTAAGTCATTTAGTCTAATTAGGAGTCCCAGTATGGGTTTTGGAGCAAGGTGTGGCTGCTTAGGATACATGTTGCATAAATGACTCAGGGGTACCAGAGGAAAATAAGACAGCTGATAATGCATGGAGATAATAAGTGCAAGACATGAGCAATTTGCCTTTAAAAAAGTTTTCTATTTCTTTCCGTTTTGTGTTTCAGCTAACACATGGATCGCTAAGGATACGAGCAATCTTGCTTGGCAAATCCTGGACACAAAGACAAAAATCCAGAGACTATTTGCAGAGTCATTGCTTTGACAGATCAAGGGAGTTGGGAAATATAAACAGAGCATATTCTGTAATTGCAGCAGCTCTGGGCTGTGTGCTGATGCCACCCTGAAGGCCTTGCTTTGATGGTTTATAGTACCTTCTCTGGGAAGTTTCCATTCTGATCCTTAGACTGAGGCATATATGATGCTGCAAGAAAGGGGCACAAAGGAAAACAGAATTGTCAAGTAGTTTTTAAAATATTTAACATCACATTAGTGTAATTAGAACAATTTGGTTTGTCCATAATAACAGACTTACCAACAGTTATTCGTCTTTGTTGTGGCAACCCCTCTTCTTTGTAGTGATTGTCTGTGGTATTGGTTAAAGCATGGAAGGTGGCACTCCTGGTCAGTGTGTCCCCAAGACTGCAGGAGCGAGTTATTGGTCTCTGTAATGTAATACAGGGTTCAGTCAACATTAGGCTAGAAACCAGCCCAGGCTAATCAATTTATAGTCAGTCGGTATTTTTAACTTCATGAGTCGTAATAAACAGTCACAGTCTAAATCAGATAAACTGCATTAATTCCTGGAATGTGTAGTGACTCTTTGTAGATAATTTTAAATACATTAAAGGTGCATGTGCGGGCCTTGCTGGCCATAGAGCATGTGATATACAGTATGAAGAGATCATGAGAAAATCTTTTCAGCAAAAAGGTTCATTGCATGGTCTTTATACCCTTTGGTGAGTAAATGTGTCCATGTTTGCAGCATGAGGAAGCAAGTTTTCAGCCTTCAGCATGTCAGAGCAGCTCACATCTCTGTTGTTCAGGTCATCTGCACAATAATGGAGAAAATAAGTCAACAAATGCAAAAGTATGGAGTTTTAGTTATTGTGGTAAAACCAACAATTCAATGAAGTTCTTGTTTTCAACCATTTAATCCACTCTGTTCTTGTGGTTTTAGGCCTTAACTGCCTTTTTTTGGCAAACAGGTCACTAAGTCTATTTGCAGCGCATTAGCCGGTGCTGATACTGGACCCAGCTAGATGGGGTTGCTTGGCAACCTGTCAGACACACTAACGTTCGTCTGGTTGATGACATATTTCTCTGACAATCCCAGTTCTTTCCCACAGAAAGAACATATTCTTACATTTTCCAAGTGTCATTTGGTCAGCGAGCAGATATCTTTTTTTTCTGCTATCATAACAAGCAAGACGAATGAGGCTGAGAATATGGCATCCAAGCAAGGCCCTGGCTTTCTCTGGCAACACAGCGCTGTTATGTGATCGTGATACATGTTGGAATGTTTGCAGTTCACTGCAATATTGGTGTCACTGAGCAAAGTCTCAGTTGTAACTACTTTAACTTTTATACCATCACAAATCGAAGCGTTAGGACCCCCTTTACCTTTCAAAAAAAACAGTAGTCTTTTTAAATAGTGTACAAGCAAAAAAAAATTCTGTCTAATTTCTTAAACACATGTTTTTCATTTCGGAGGCCTGTTTCTAAAAGGCTGGTTTGACATGGATGGGAGTTTAGATGGAGTCAGAATCAGATAAGACAGTGTAATTGGTTTATGTGTGTCAGCAGTGGAATCTTGTCTGGACCCTGGAGAGACAGTGGAGTACGAGGAGGGGGGCAGCGAGCTGGCACTCTCTTCATCACCTCTTTGAAATTCTGAGAAAATAACTTCCAGTCGGTCCGTGACTTCTTTTCACCATGCATGGGAGAAGGGACATAAGATGGAGAGCTGTCTGAGAATGGTAATGGAGGGTAGCAGTACACCCACCCTACCACAGCCATGTCCAGGAAAAGCCCAATCAAAACAAAGAAGGACAGGAAATTTAGAGCAGGCTAAGGGACACAGTCTGATGTTGCCTTAAAGGGTGAAATCACCAGTAATGGAGAGATGGACGTTGTTCCCAGTCTCAGTCGACTCAGTCGGGACAAGTCAAAGCATGAGTAAGCTCTCTCACCCTTGACTGGTTTGCACAAACACATTGCATCCCTGCACGCACACATACATACAGGCTGAGCAATCTCCGTTTGGTGCGTGACAAAGTTTGACAACTACACACACAGACACACACACACACACACACACAGGGTTAATGACAAAGCAAAGCTTTAGAGTCAGAACTTTTCAGCACATTTCTGTAATGGATAGGCAAATGCGATGCTTATCGTTTCCAGTATTATTGTCCTCCTCTGGTTTGAAAAGAAAGTAAGCTCTTTGAAAGACGACTGAGGGAGGAGAGCATGCTGAGTCACAGGAACCCTAAACCTGGGAACCGCCTGCCCAGCCACGCACTGGGAATACACACAATGGCTAAAAAGGGATTCCAACAAAGGGGAACTTCTGCAACTCCCAAAGGAGACGTTCGAGGTACTGTAGCCATGTCACATAATGACTGCAATTTCATCTGAATGGGGACTGAGATCAAAACGAAGAGGCAACACATGAGCTCAACAGCTGGATGAAGTGAACCATCATCTGGTGCCATTTACCTCTCACCTAGAGTTTCCCTAAATGGAAACAGAGTGGTTTAAAATTCAAACACTTTGCTAATTTACCTCAAGACAACTCACCGAGGTTGTGCTCAGTAAAAGACAAAAGCTTTATTCCAGTGTTGAAGCTCCCTGTGTGGAGAAAGACACCAAGACAGCCATTGTGACAAAACATCATCTTAAGAAACACTTTTGGTCAAAAAGAATTCATGTCTTCTTGAGACCTGAAGTCAATGAGGAGAACAAAAACCAAATTAATGTGGGTTCAGTGAAGAGAAAGGACCACTTCATTTACAAATGATTTGACTTGTCACATAGAAAAAGTCTTATTAATAACATTGATGCAACAGTGAACCACCATGCACAATGCCAGGAAAGAAGCTAAATGGAATCAGACATCAGTCATTTCAATATTTATATTATGCTTTTCCTGTTTTTTAAATGCCCTGAGCTTGGCTAAACATCACAGAGCTACCTCACTCTTGGACACACCGAAGCTAATTTGACATTAAACTTGATTAAACTTATCTGCTTCCCAGTAAGAAAAGAAAAGAAACAGCTGCCTTTCCTAGAATATCAGAGTCTTGTGTAAGTGTAAATTTGTTGCACTCACTTCTCTGAGGGTACTCAGGGAGAGGAGCCACCTGGTAGGCACTACACAAGAACCAGGGCATTATTTTCTCTTTATTCTCCTCTTTGCTCAGCCCAGCCTCTCTTTCTTCTCCAAACTGATCACTGAGGCTCTCGTCAGGCTCAGCTGCACCGTCATCTCTACTCTCCACTATTGTAAACCCATCGTTTGACTCCCCTGTCTCCACGCTTTCTATCTTCTCTTCATAACTCTCCTGTTCGCTAGCAGCAAAGCCTCCATCACTGCTGGAAGTGTGCGCCACGCTCTCCTCCGAAATAATATCAAAGAATTGATCATCGTCAGGGACATCAGAGGGAGTGGGCGGGATCAGATTTATGACAGGTGTTGCCAGGAGAACTGACGTGCTATGACTGTCACTTTCCCACAGCAGTGAGTCTTCCTCATCTTTGTCATCATCCTCTCCTGTGGCTGGTTTGGCCTCCGATTGTAGAGGGAGCGAAGACAGAGGCTTTAGTCGTTTCTTTATCAGAGCCCGTGTGCAGGCAGACGTGGGGCTGCCTGAGCGGGCTGTGCTGTTTCTCCGGGTCAGGGGGCCCTCGTCAAGCAGGCTGAAGCCAGTGTTAACTATCCCCAGATCCTCCACGGTAATCTGGATAGCCTCCTTCTCACCTGATCCTTGCTGATCCAAGTGTGGATGCTGAGGGCCCCCATTAATCTTCATTTCCTGCTCCTGCAGAGAATCCTCCTCCTCAGCCCGCAAACATGAGCAGCAACGTGAAAGACGGCGAGTGCTCTTTGTCCACGGGTGTCTGTGAGGCCCCGGTTTCTCTGCATTAGCCCTCGCCATTGCATTGACTGTCTGATCATACACTGGCTATACTGCTGAACACACCATTCTTCAATTTGATCAGATAAATCCATGCAGACTGAACAGAAGATACAACAACCATCCACTCCTCTGGGATGAAAAAAACACTGCATTATAAGCCACAGCATCTGCACACGACACAAACACTCATCTGCTTCACGTGTTGCTTAGGAGAGGAGTAAAAAAATGAATCAATTCATGCTTGCAGGGTCAGGTGAACACTTGAAATGAATGCTGGCCTTAATCAGCATGCTTTGATATGTAAAGCAGCATCAGCAAAGACAGAGGTCTGGTTTCAAGGGGCTGTAATAAGACAGCAAAATCCTGCCAAAATAAAATCCACCATATGTAATGCAATAACAAGATAAGAAAACTGCCCAGAAATAAAATCACTCAGGCATTTGTATAATTGTATAGCATGTGTGTATGCGTGAGTGCATGTGTGAGGGCATGTGATAATAATATAAAATATAAAAGTCAGTGTTCAGTTCCTCTGCGGTTCACCTGTGGGGAACGCACTGCATGTTTGAAAACAGGTGAGAATATGGGCTGGCGGATGCTTGGCTCATTCAACCCCCATAGCATCGGATGACACTGCCTTCATTCCACAGGCCTGATCCTGTTCTCTGCCACATGATAAGTCATCCAGCATCAGCTTAAAACCATTTGGCCACACCACCCACATTGAGGGCTTGTATGAAAAGATGGTATCCATGCTTTTTTTTCTCACGCCCAAAAGTGACAGTAGACTGAGGGGGATAATAGCTCCCAAGACAAGATCCATGTCTCACCATGTATGCTCTCTCTGGAGTGAGAAGGAAGCTGCTACTGTTTGTTTCTTTAACTATGCCATTGCTTTCTATGTTTTCCTCCACCTCCTCCCCAAGCAAGAAGTTTACCTGCCCACACTGTATGAAATTGTGATTAATTTTGGTTTTAAAATTATGCCTTAAAAACAAGTGCCTATGTATTTCATTACCCACATTCATATGGAAAACTCAACTCCTATGTTTAAATTAAAATCTACCACAAAGGTTGCCTTAATTGGGGATTTAACAACACTGACTATTTTTTTCCCAAATAAAAGCTGACCTCAGACACAATAAATATCTCAAATTAGGCTAAACAATTTGTTGGCGTGCAGCAGCATGTTTTCTGCCCACTGGCACCAGATAGAGGTAAAAGCAGAGCTTTCTGTTTTCTAGCTACCCTCAGCTTTCCAGGTGGTAAAGTTCCAGAGAGACTTGGTTGCTAGGCACAAACTACAGCACGTCAAGGTGATTTCAGGGGGAGGGCAATTGTCTATTGACAGACTCAGTGCGAGGATGAGGATTTTGTAGTCGAGTGAAAAGTGCTTTTATACCCGTGTCACTCAGAAACCCACATGAAGGTTCCCACTGGGAGAAAAGGTGACATGAAGTAAACAGCATGAGCTCCAAATTAGTGTCAGATAAGAAATTATTTGGTGTCAGTTTACCTCAGATTTGACACAGCGAAGCTAAAAGACCAGGATGCAAGCTGAGAGTTCTATTACAGTTAGAAAGGTGAGGAGGACATACAGTCCCCTTAAAAACAGCTGCAAACCATCTCCAAAATCAAGCACTCGTGTGAAAAAAATGCATACCCTGTATGTTAACTGAATGATTGTGCATTGCTAAACTATTGTGCAGGACAGGGGAAATTTGAAAACAGGGGTCTGTGACATAATCCTGGCCAATACCACATATCCAACAAAGGGGGGCAGTAGAGAGCAGATGCACAACACCAGCAGGACATAAAACAGAACCCACCACTTCTTAGAACAACCTCCTCTGGTATTCACAAGTCTGGATAAAGTTAAACCACACAAGTGCTTTTCATTCGCAGCCAATGAGGCCGGCTTTCATGATATCTTGATCTGGTATTTGCAACACTATCAAGTTTTGTCATAATCCCTTTTACATGTTGTTTGAATATACATAAGCAGTAGGGGAACCAAAAGATATATGTAGGATTAATGGTCCATCTGCGCTCCACGGGTTATGTTTGAAATTAGCTGAAAATCTGTGACCTTACTGGCAGATTTATGAAAAATGAGTTCCTTATGATAAATGTTGAGAGACAGGGTAAGTGACAGAGCAGACAAAGATGAATGCTTCACAGCTGCCATAGCCAGGGGCCATTTGTGGGAGAGGTGACTGAGACAGACACTGAAACCCACCAGTCTCCGCTCTCTAAGTGACAATGTACATTTTAAACTGTATTGTAATTTTTTATCTTTAATGTAGCCTCTTAGGTTTGTGTAACTTTTGTACATGCATTCGTAAAGTTACATCACCGGGCTTCATTGCACTTAGTGAGTTAGCACACATGTCCAGACATAGGTCTTTGAGTATCTGAGCATGCTCTGAGTGTGTTTTTACTGGTCTCCCATCCAGAGAGTGGTAGATGCTGGACAGCCCCCAGACGGCTGTGCAGCCAACATCAACACCGGCCCTCAGCTCTGGGAGGGCTCCTTTCTAAAACACCCTCACCTCTTCTCAGTTGCAGCGCTGTGAAACATGTAGAACATTTCCTGTGACGGTCATATGTTTCCATAGGCATCAAGAATCTGGGTCTAGTCCATAATCAGACTATGGGCTGGACTAGTCAGTTGTCCTGTGGTGAACATGACCCTGTTCAGAGAACTCACACAGGCAGGCACACACACACACACACTAACAAAAAAGAAAGAAATTGAGGCTTTTTCTCTTCTCTAATTCACAGAAGAGGAGAATGCTTCAACCAGTCTGTAATTGCATTTACTAAACAAGACAGCAGTATGAGTCACTTTCCAGAGGCAAAGAATGTCACCTCTTCCTGTGAAACCAGGAGGAGTGGAGAGAGTTATTATTTCAGAATAACATCCACAACCCTCTTTATATTGTCAAGGATGTTGAGCAACCGCAGAGGGCCAAACAACACGGCGGCATTCTTAGAGCAGCGAGGGGGGTCTGCAAAAATAAGCATATTCAACTGAGGATGTTGAGTTCCTGATTCAACAGATAAATCAACACATCACAAATTGAGCCTTTTCACCACCAAGCTTCTCTTAAACAGATGCATCCATTTTGCTTACACAGACCTTCCTGTTTGTGCTCGCCACCACCAAACCTCTTGGAAGTTGGACTGAGTGTGCCAAATATTTGCAGTTTCCCCTGTGGCTGATACCTAATAGCATGAGAAAAGCAGTTTAGCAGGGGGAGGGAGAGGGCAGTGACCTTGAGAACTTCTGCGGTGAACTTTCCCCTCCACCCCTCCCTCACCCGCCAGTCCTCCGCTCCCTAATCAATTACTGTTGGCAGTCAGGAGACCACCAATGATTAGCAGCAGCAAGGCAGACGTGGTCTGGGGGTTGGAGTGTGGGATGTAGAAGGCTGGGACGGTGGCGCGTGGGGGTAAGGAGAGGAAAGCGGCGCTGCAAACGGCTTTGATCAAAAGGCAACAGTACCCCCCCCAGTTTAAATGACCCTTGAACAGTTTTATTTATCTATGAGAATGAAAGACGACATCCTTTTGTATTTTGCCTCTCAGACTGTCACATATGAGCAAACAGCTGTAGAGCCCAAATATTGTTTATACTCGCACATGCACGGTAGAATCCAGCCGAGACCGACGGGCTCTGAGACAACAACGCAGAAACACCGCACATAAACACGAACCTTTTTTGTTGTTCAGGTCTTTGAAGCAGGAGGGAAATAATTTACAGGCTCTTTTTTTATGAGAATCTGTGCTGTTCCCACGCCCAGTGTGGCAGGAAAGCTCAACAAAATCATTTGTCTTAGATTGGCTGATTGGCTTGCTGGAATCTGAGTATGTCTTTGACGGTGATGGAAGTTTAATTTGATGAGAGGAACTCTCACACCACACCCACCCACACCAGCCCTCCTCTCACTTTTACTCATTTGCTCATTTTCCCTCCATCTCTCAGTCTTCCTTCTCTCTCTTTTAACTTTATAGGTTTATCTTGTTTTATACAATGGGAGTGAGGCTGACAGAGAAAAGGGGCCCACTCTCCTGCAGACGTCAGAAATGTTTGTGTCATGAATTCTCCCCTCTTGTTTAATGGTCGGGGGCATGACAGCCAGAGACAGTTTATGTGTGAGGGGGAGAGAGTGAGAGCAATATGCACTCAGAGAACGATTAAATAAAGAAAGATAGAATAAAAGATAGAAGGTATGAGCCAGAGAAGGGCTGGCTGCTTATAGCACATCAGATTGCAGCAGGCTCACAAAAACCTGCTTTACAAGATGTAGCTCCCTCTGAGGATCTCCATCTAGCTACACCTTTCTCCATCTCTCCCCGGACAGAATTATTGCTGTTATGAGCTCCACTTCAACCAAACAGTTGTGTCTACAAGTTTCCCATGGGAACACAAGTTTGTGTAGATGCCAAGCACTCTGAAATGATATGGTTATCTCTTCTCACTGATGTTCTCCTTAGGGATTTGCACTGTTGAGATAACTTTGATGAAATAAAGTCAAATCAAATTAAGTTTCGTCCGTAATTTCAGAGCCAACAATGATTATCATGATACATCACTGAGCAATGCAGGCTGGACTCTGACTCGGGCAGTTTTGGAACCCGGTCCGTGGTATTGTTTGCCCTGCTGGATTTGTCTTTGTCATGAGATGTTTTTCACAGCCAGACAAGTATGGTCACTGTGATGTCCACAGCCAGAGCATCTGAACCTCATCAGGCAGGCATTTCAAAGCTGCTGTCATGGGCATTTAGAAAGGGGCAGACCAAAGACAAAGGCCCACTATTGGCAACTTGTCCACTTTGTAGCCCCTTTGAGGTTTCCTAACGATTCCTGTGCCCTCATAGAAATCACTACAAATTAATTTTAACACTCAGTGAAAAGACAGATTAGTGCCGAGAGGATGGCACAAAGGGTGTTAAATATGGCGAGCAGCATGCTGGACCACAGGCCAGGCCTGGGACACATTACCCACAGCTGCCAACCCTGACCTATTTTCACCAAACCAGCTTAAAGATTTTTTAGCTTCCTCTATTGTGCAGAGGCCCTGCAAAGCACACCATTGAAGTCTTATCTGCATGACCCCCTTTGGGCACAGTGCCCTTTGATGCCTCTCATAAAGGAAGTGATGGGGTTTTAATTAAGTGTGGCAGGTTATTAGATGGTCCGTATTGATCTGGAGGGTTAGGGGCAGATGTTGCAAGAGACAACCAGGGGGAAATAACTCTATAAAGAATACAAACAAGGGCCCAAACTATTGTGGTGGAGACTTCGGTGACAAACATGACCCTCACTCTTAAACCAAAAGAGAAAAGTGATTTCAGATTCAATTATCTTCTTTGTAGCAGGAAATAGTAAGCAGATGGCAACAATAGTCACGGGCCTCCCCACAATCAGCACTGTTCATGGATGTCTTTTCTTTGAGATAAATTTACCGTGGCCTCATGAGGTTTTCATTGAAGAATTAGCACCAGGAGGCGAAACTTGCCAACAGGTCAATGGCATTAAAAACATGACAGAGAGTCTAAAGTGTCACCATATTTTATTTAAACTTCTTGTCACCATGGAAGATTTGCTTTGTCTGCTCACATTTTGTCAGTTTGATTCTTGGGAGGGTTTTTTTTTTTGTACAAGAAATGAGCTTAATGTCTCTTAACTTCTTTTACTGCGCAGCTTTCCTTGGTAAAGTGGTCACTCGGCATTTACACTACATCAGCATGTAGGTCGGTCAGACAAAAAAAAATCCTCTCTCATGCCATGACTTGTAAACCTAAAGGAATGTAAATACTGGCTAACCAGTTACAAATTAATATGGGTTTGTGGTTTCTTTTTGATCAGGACCTGGGATGACTAATTTGTAGTTTATACAGTTCATGGGAGAACTTTATCAAGACAAAGACTGAGTTTTTGTCTGCTGGCTGCCACTATGGGAGCAGAGCGAGAACCATATTTGAATGACGACCAAGTTTTTCAACCCAAATAAATCACCTCCATGTAAGGCTACATAAATCTGATCTTTTGGAGGGTTGGTGACCCTTTTTGGGAGCACAGGCTAAACTTCTAATTAGATTCATGCCATGGCTGAGTGAGAGGGGAATGTGTTTACTTTTTTGAGATAGCCAGGAATTAAACAAAGAGGACCAGAGAGAAATCCTGAGACTGTTTTGTTGACTGAGAGGTAAAAAAAAAAGAGAGAGAGAGAGAAGATTCACGAACAGACAAGTTATCTTTAGGACTTTCAAAGTAAGTTACAGTCATTTATACTGTGTTTAGCTCTGCTGTACAGTAGAGCTCCCTTCGCCTTTTGCATGTCTTAAATGTGAGGCCAAATCTTTGAGTAATAAACAGCGGCTGAAATATAAACAGCAGCCTGTGCAGCAGACAGCAGCTTATATTGTGGATAATCACTCGGGATTGTCAATATGTGGTGATGTATCTGCATCACCATATGTGTGTAGATTAGCAGTCAGTTGCAGATGCTGGGGTTGGCATTCAAGTCTTCCTTTCTGAGCACTTAGTTGAGAAAAACATGTATTGAAAATATAGTTTGAAAGTAATCCGTATATGGGTTGTGCAAGATGATTTTTGTGATCTCAACACACATAATAGCAATGAATATTGTGTGTGTGTTGCACACAGTGTGGTGTGAGAAGAGGGAAATGAGACCAGATCTAAGAATAAATGCACTGCGTCAGGAAGATGTTAGAGCCTGTTTATGCACTACACTGTACCAACTTGCCTATTTGGTGCTATGTGATCTATACGATCGTCAAATACAACATGTACAGAGATGCCTGATTTGTTGGATGATCCCCCTCTGGCACATTAGTAGACACACACACTAACATTGCTGTAGTGTGTGATTATCTGCATGTATCTCAGGATTCATGCATTCATGACTGAAAACAAACAAAAGACTTTACTAAACCTGTGTTTGATAAGTCACTGAAAACGGAAGTGGCGCACACACACACACACACACACCTTCTCTCTTTTCCCTCCAGTTCTCACTGAAAACTATTTATTGAGGGCCTGATCACGCTGATGCCTAATGGCACAAAGGCCACCTTTGAGAGCGTAATATCATGAGTAATCAGCACCTAGAATGGCTTCAACAAAAACCTGCAAACACAATGGGATCAAATGTACTGTATACTTGTTAATCACCTGTGACGACTGTCAGCGTTCATACTTGTCGCCAACATTTGAGAAACCAAGGCTGTGATCCTTTAATTTCACAGAATGAGGTGTCGATGGAAACCGGAACCTTCTCAGCAGCTAAATTAGAAAAGGCAGAACAATAGCTGCTCATTTCCTGCTCTGAATAGACTTGAGTTGACCACCGGCTTATTCATCTTCTTGCCATTATCAGAATTTGCATGACATAAAGGTCTGTTCCTGTTCCTGGAACTTGTAATGTCGTATTTGTAGACGTGGCATTCCCATCCTTTCACACAGGAGATGACTGTTCTGACTTGTCTGATGGTTTATTAATTCAACCCCGTTAGCTTATCCCATCAAGGATCATATTTGTGTAAGAAACCATTAACATCATGCACTGGGCAGACAATAGTTTCTGTTAAAAAGTCACTGTGGAGAATCTAGGTCAGTGATCTACTTTGGATCACTTCAGTGTCTGTGCTGTAATTTGAAGAACGAATTGAGAGTGGATCTAAAATCGGTGTAATCCTTTAAACCACATTCTTGTAGTGTGCTGTCACACACACATAATCTCCTCTATCGTCTGTCTTGCAGGGGTGTGAGAGGAGAGTATTTGTGTTCTTTTCCGCCTGTGCTGATGGTCCTTTCCGGAGGCCATTAATGCCAAATGTCTAGTCCCACCAGACAGCAGCAGGCTGTTTTGTTACTCAGGTTGCTGAAGGTTGCTCTCTCACCTTGACCCCATTGAAACAGGAGAGCTTAAATACTATCTTCCCCCATGTCTTCAAATAGCAACATCAGTTTTTTTTTTTTCTTTCACCAGTATAGTCAACCGGCGAGTAACTGTTTCTGTGTATTCAGTAGAACTTCTAATCCCATTTTCTTTGCATATGTGTCATTTTACATTATTTGCTGTTCTTTCTCTTTTTTATCCTTTGCCTCTTATGTTTTCCCTAATTGTTATTGAAAGCGGGGTTAAGCCTATGGGTCAGTGCAGCCCTCTTATATTCCACTGTTTGTTATATCAGCAGTATACGTTTGGGTCATTAAGAGCTACTGGGAACATATTCTCTGTGCCACTCAGTCATTCTTTGCCTGACATCCACAGTTCTATGATGTCCTGACAATGAACATCTGAGAAAAAAGTAGTAAAAAAAAGTAAAAAGTAAAAAAAAAGTTAATTGTTTTAAATTGTAAATACCAAATATAACTATTAGCAGTATTTATTTAAACTCTGTTAAGACTCACGAACAGATTTTTAAAAAAAATCATGGGTTATTAAGGTTATTTCAGGGCTTGACACATGTATTTTTAGTCACCTCCAGCATCATACTGCACTGTACAACTAGACTGGGTGCAGAGGTGTCACCGAGAGTCTCCCTAAGGCCACCTCTGTGCATCTGTTAAAACCAGCAAGAAACAACCTAACCACAGCTTCAGCAAATTACAGCTTGTTGAGCTCCCTGACAGACAGCAGCTCAGACCCAGGGTCAGCTTGAGGGTGAAAAGAAGGGAACAGGTCCGTATTGTCAGTTTGATTAGGACTTGTACTCTTTCACAAAACCATGTCCCCAGCAGCCCCCTGGCCTCATCCCGGGACTGGGTGGAATGCAGGGGAATCTGATGGCAGACAGGAAGTCCTTATTGTACTAGTGCAGAGATCCCGGAGCCAGACAGCATACGGGAGCGATGTCATCCCTGGCATGGCCAGGCATATCTTTGTGCTTGCTCACCGCGTAACAAAGACGTAAATAAACACTGTTACCCCCACCAGTCTTCAACTGTCATTTCAATTAGGCAGAGTAGTGATCGGAAGCCGCAGTCTGTGTTTTTCCCAGCCATGCCGTTACCTCTGACCCCTGCGGCTCGTGCCTGAGGTGATTTTCTTTATTAGTCCATGGGGTCAGTATTTAGCCCCATAGTCATCAGTAGCGGGCTGAAATCTGCAGAGTCAACACTCTGCCTTCCTGGATGTTAGCTGCATTAGCACGCTGAAGCCCCATTGCCTTCCACTCCCACTCTCCAAACATCCTCCCTAAGGCCAGATAACATCTCTGTCCCATCCATTCATGAGCCGGCCAAAAGCCTGTGTCCTGCAGCCAGGGTGCTGTGCATGTTGATGTAGAGGAGCTTTCTAGGAAGTCTTTTCGATTTAAATATGCAACACTAGACAAAGGTTTTACCAATAGTAACAAGTTCAGAGTAATTGAGAACTCTTGTCTGGCTGGTCAGAATTTATGTGTCTCCTGATTGATTTTCTTACCTTGGTTAGTTCTTCAACACCCAAACACAGCCTAAGCATAAAGGTTATTAATGGAGAAAGGGCAAATGTTATAATCTATCTTATATTTTTTTGTTTAAATAAATATACATGGGTCTCTTGACACATTTGGTGGTCTTGACTTTCTAACCCCTAAGTTACAATGAGAACTGAGGCAGAGAAGTTGACAGAACAGTGACCAAATGATACATTTTCCAGGAAGCCAAGCCTTTGGGACATTGACACAGTAAGTGTTTTCTTACCAACAATAAATCATGACATTGTTTAATTAGCATCCTCCAAATTCTCATTCATTGTGGTGTGGCTCTGAGATGTTTCCCTCTCTGGTTTTTACTTGCATATTTCTCAAGATATTCCACCCATCAATTTTGCCACTGAGAGAGAGATAGAGGCAAATGGTAATTACACAGGAGGGAAATCTGATGAGAAATAAAACAGGACGTTGTGATAATACTCCACGAGGGCGTTACAATCTCTGTCGGATAAAGAAACAGTCATTTGCTTATCTGGCTTTTTTCTCATTACACACATTTTTTCACACCATCTACCAAAGCGATGCACGTGATTACAGCTTCTGTTGCAGATAATACTTCTGTCATCTATCATCTGAACAAGTGCACTTTCACCAAACTGTCTTTGTTCTCACAGAAACAGCCTTAAACAATGATGAAATACCGTTCCTCCCACATCTCCCTAAACCTGGGCTTCACCTGAACCTAATCTCTCAGGGCATCTTAGCCATACAAAACCCTGTCAGCCTGAGTAAGATGATGCCTTGTTGGTGGTGGTCTCTAAAGACCAGCGGGGACAATGGATCAAATACAGACGGTGAGGCTTTGAACTATTGTTGTTAGTCTCTTTCTCTGTATTGCTAATGCCCACCATGACCCTCTGCTCCTCCTCCACTCCTGATATCTCGCCTACTATCCAACTTGAAATGTGAAAGTGCCTCATTCTATGGGAAGAGGAAATTTCTGATTTGTCTATCTCATCTACCTGTGACCCAGATAACTGTGTCCGCACAGATTTAACAGCCTTCATGCTGGCTCACTAGTATTTTTAATCTGATAAACTTCCACTTGGAATTCCCCTATAGCCATCTGTCTGAGACCTGAACAAATGCAGTTTGAAAATCATGGTTATGTAGAAAGATCTGAGGAAGAAGCAAGATCAGGGCTTAAATATTTCAGCAGTAGGATCATACATAAACCAAATGATTAGCAATTACAATGTGAAGAAAAGCCTACCAATTCAGTTGTCCTTTGCATACAAACCTTTTATAGATCACTTACAACATCTTTTCTCCGTACCTTTCCTCACCCATTAAGCATGAGCCATAAAACATGAGACAATTAGTCATCCACGGAGATCTTAGATACGAGTGCACTCAAGAGAAAATCTTGGCAAATACCATTGAAATATTCAATAACAGTCTCGTAAGTACAAGGTTGCAAAAAAATGTCATAAAAGTTTCAGAAATAAGCTGTGCACTGACAACTGTCGAAAGGCAGCTTGGAAAATCGGGAGCTTATTTGTGTGTAGATATTGTGGATTGCTGCCAGCCTTCATGAATAACACAATAAAACAGTCAAACAGTGCTGCAGAAATCTTTCAAGTTTCCAAATGTTTGAAAAATGGGACGTCTTTCGCAGGAAGAATCCCGAGGAATCGGATCCTTGGGTATCAATCTCTGTCTGTGTGATACAGACACTGATGACAGAGGAGTTGATCACTAGCCTAGGGTGGGGTCCGCGCATATTTGTCTGCAGTTCTACAGTAAATGCTGCTGTCTCCACCCAAACTCAAACCACTCCACAGACTTGTCTCTCTTCCCAAGCTGCATGCAGACATCAAGTCTGCCATGTTGTACACACTGCGTTTACCTTCGTTCCATCAACCGTTTCCACAAGACAGGACCACGAGGAGCCTCGACTAATGAGAAAACAACATGTATGTAATCAGCTCAAGAGAACGGGGGGAATTCTGTAAACCTCAGTAAAGCTATCGCTGGCTGAGGCTGCTCATGATACAGGCTTGTCAGTTACTGCCAGCTGGCATAGGCACCCTGGCAAAACCATGCCTGGTGGTTAATGGATCATAAAGGTTTGCTGGGAGCCGCTTCACAGCTCGAGTTGATTTAGCAATGTAATACAAACCCATTAGTGCTGCGTTGCTGTGTAAGCGAGCATGGCATTCAGTCTCCATGCTCCATGCAGGCTCCATGCAGCAAAACATAGTCTTACAGCCCTCGTAAATCATCAGGTCTGGGCAACTCGCGCAAAAAGGCAGTTACACATTTCATCAAAAGAAATGATACAGCTTATCACATAATCACTGTAAAATTATTGGCATGTCTAAAGCAATTACTCTCAACTGGTTCATGTTAAACTGTAGGAGCAATTTCCGAACCACTCTGTCCACAAAAACGATCCATTAAATTCAGAGTGATGCCGGTGTTTGTAGATTATTAGAAGGAGAAGTGCACTGCCCTCATGCCTCTTCAGAGAAGTGGCTGCAATTGTTTTGGCTCCCATTCTCATAACACTCCACACACATCCTTTGTTAACAATACAAACATGTCAAGGTTGGATTAAAAGGTGACTGCATCATCGATGTGGAAAAGGTTCATGCTTACCTCAATACAAAAAGGTCCCAGAGCGCCATTATTCCAGCTGTGTACAGTTAAAGTACAGACATTAGTGGATGCTCACTTTCTCTGTTTGAAGATAAGTGACACACTGTAGATAGTATGTTGGCATGAGGACAGGCCTGGCTGGCTTACAGGAAGGGATTAAACAGTATTAAGAGTGTCCAGATGCAGTGCCACATGCACAGTCGTTCAAACTAATACTATGACATACTAACACACTGTGCAGGGGGATAAACAATGATCACAACTATCATCATCATTATCTCATCACTGAGCACCAGCAGCACATCATAGCTGTCTAGTACAAGCATTTGCATGTTGTGTTTTCACAAATCGATGCACAGGAATGTAGTTAAATGCTAGCTACTGTATGGTAGTTAAGGCTAACAGTGAAATCTCTGTTTTTACACATGCGCCTTTGTGAGGTTTCCATGCCTGTAGCGCTGTTGTTTAAAGCTGATTATAATCGGCCAGATGGACCCCAGTGCCCATAGTCTGTCTGTGCTGTGCTCCTCCCCCCGCTGGATGAGACACATCTGTATGAGTGGCTGACAAAGAGCCACAAACTGGGTCATGTCTGTATTTGAAGATAATAGGTGATATTTTGTGAGAATAGTTGGTATTTTTCAGATTTATTCATTGTTATCATTGATTGGGAGCTACCAGTGTACAGTGATTACAAGTTAATCAACACAAACCTCCGCACAGTGACAACCACAAGATGATTTACTTGTCCACTATGGCTCATTTAAAAAAATAATTTTTCTATATATTGTACATTTTCTCTTAGGTCACCATAGGAAGGCAGGGAGTTTATGAACCTGCAGTGTGGTTACAAAGGGCATAAATTCCCCAGTCACAGCTCTGGGGCCAGCCCTGCTCCCTGGACGGCCTCCCCTGAAAGTCTCCTGTGAGCCTTCAGACTTTCCATAAATCTGTTGAGTGATTGCGGTAGTCAATTAACACTCTGTGTATTGCTCCTGGTGGAGAGAACGGTCACATCCGTAACAGCAAGAAACCAAAGGCTCGGGTTCACTCTGAGTTCTGCAATAATAACATGGTGGACCTGGTACAATAAAAAATGAGTTGAGGGCCCAAAACTATAATAGCAGCTATTGTGCTGGTGGTCACACAGTCACTCAAGTGCAGTATTCAGGAAGGTCGTTTCATTATATCCAATAGAGCCTCAATCATGTGTAAAATTTGCAGTTTGAATGGGCTTGCTATCATATCAATCATCAGCGGCTACGGTGAAGGCTAATGGAGGCCCTTTCTTCCTGCTGACTCTTTGTGTTTTTTGTTCCCATTTACTGTATCAGAATTTAGCTTAATTTAGCCTTTTTTAATCAAGACAGGACTTTCAGTCATTATTGTTGTGCTGAAACAGGTTGCTCACAACAATATGTTTCCTCAAGATTAGAACAACAGAGAGTTTGTTCTCTTGGAGGAGAAGTAATCAGTCAAAGTACATATTGTGTTTGATGTTATATACAGCAGCAGAGACCTGCAAATAATTAGTTTAATTCTCAGGTCTTGAGACATTGACCCTGTTCTACACAGATATAACCACATTTAACACAAGGCCTTTTATGCAATCTTTATAAATTTGGAATATGAAGTTTTTAAAAGGTGGTTCTAGCAGAGGTCATCTGTTGATCAGTCCAAATGAAATGTGGCATGGATTGCACTGAAATTTTGTACTAGCACCAGTAGTGTAGTGGAAGGTATTCGCGGGTATACGGCGTATACCCACTTATTTTTCAGTCAGCATTGCGTATACCCACTTCTAAATCCCCTCTAGGCAAATCATTATAGTGGCTGCATGCTAAGCGTTGGTGCAGTTTCCCAGAGACTGGACTTTCAGAAACAATGGAATTGCTATCTTCTTCACAATAAGACATCTTTGGTGGAACGCATCACACGTCATTTGGCCAATCACAGTCAAGTTAACAGCATCGTTTTTCTTCCCATTGGTACAGTCAACTTTTCGTGCTACGTTACTTCTACCTATACCGGTACTCCGTCTCCACTCCATGCAGCCTGGTTTAGCTCCAACTGACAGATCACACATTCACCCGCTGAAGGCGCTTCGTCTCTGGAGCCCAGAGCAGCTGGAGACCCAAAATCAAAATCATAATATCACGGGAACACTACGAACTAACGTGATCTCACGTGTATAAACAGTGATTAAAATGGGATTAAAATGTAAACAACAGATTGAAA
>OMNW01009439.1:9820-34013 GCA_900303245.1 Selene dorsalis
CTCACCCCCCATTCCTCTGAAGGTAAAAGCTTTCACTTCTATAAAAACGCACAGCCAAAGTGAGCATGTGGGCAACTGTGTGTATGTGTGCGTTCCCAGTCAAGACAAAAGCAAAACCATACACAATGGGAGAGTGAAGTAAAGGGCCCTTCAACTGAGAAAGCTAGTCCCCTAAAATCCAGTAAACAAAGCAGGCAGAGTTCCTCTGCCCTGAGAAACAGCTCCATGTTTGACTCAACCCTGTTTCCTGGAAGTTGTGTTTCTATTCAACTCAAATGGAGAAGCAGAGGCGATTTCTGGAAACATAATTGCCGCCTGGATTATTCTCAGAAGCAACTTATTTTTTTCAGTGAAGCACTATGTTTATTAACAACAGCTTTAAATTAAGAACATAACCTCATTATGATAACAGAAAATGTAACCCAGTTTAAAATGCATTTCCTGCAAACTGTATTTTGCTGTCAGAGTTTGGATTGAAAAGTATTTTCTAGGAAACAGACCATCATGCTACATGAAAGGTGCAGAGCTACAGATAAGTAGCTTCAACACTCAGTCTACATCATGATACATAATGATAATACATAATGATACATAATAATAAAACTGACAATAATAAGAAATTTAATTAAACATGTCAGCTCAACCTGTCAAAGATATGATATTTCTTAATACTTTATTAACTTTATTATAAGCAATTAATAACATTAAAACTATATTAAAATAACCAACTACAACATTAAAGTTCTGCTTGCATAAGCGCTCCCCAGCAGTAAATAACCATTATTGTAATATGGTGTAGTAGCATATATCAATGACCTACTACTTTAACTTTTTATATGTTTAATGTTCCTCCGCTGACACATGTTAAGCCGGGCATACACTATAAGATTTTAGCCCATTTTTGACCAGATTTTAGAGATGCACGACCTGGCGACGCTCGGGCCCGACTTCCTGTTTCGTCGAGCGTCTTTTTCCGTGCAGTGTACAGGAGGGAGCAAGGGCCGATTATCTGTGCCGCAGTCTGCAGTCGGACGGTCAGATGAATTCCTGACATGTCAGAAATTTTGGTCGGCTTTCGCACAGTGGAAGCAGAGCCTCGAGCCGATTAGCCAACGTTTGTACATTTCTACCTCAGTGTGCCTGTAAAAAGTGATAAAACACCATGGCAACATGTCATTTACTGGCCACTAGCTGGGGGCCAAAAAGTTAATTATGTACCCTGATTAAAACTGTTGTAAGTGACATGTCAAAATGTAGAAACTAAGATTTGGGGCTAATACCGGAAAGCAGGGAATTTTAGTGTAAGGTTATTTAACGTTTGTTAAGTTAAAAGTAGGCTTACCTCCAACTCTTGCTGCAAAATGGACAAACCATACTGTCCACGTCTGCCAAGCCGTCTGCACCACCACCTCTTCTTTTTGGAGGTTTCGGCACACAGGATAGCAACAATCAATAAAGCAACCTTCTTCTGCTTCGTTAGGGTGGTTGCTAATAAACAAACTGGCGTCAGAGCTTTCAAATGAATCTTTATTGACAGCTGTCAATAGGCAGGACAGTCAGCAGGGGCCGATGGACCGTTTTCACCCATAAAGTGTAAGCTCTCTGGTCATGTTTGATGATCGGACTGTACTTTGTGAATACATAAATAGTGAGCTTTGGCCGTGCATCATAGAGGATTTACTCGTACAGTATGTGTTGGTGTTAACAACAAGATGTTCAAACATTGTAGAGGGTATGACCGGCTTTTCCAGACCCAGCCTCAGACTTGCAGATGATGTATATTGTTTGTTAGCTTGTAACTGATAGTGGCTGATACAGTGTGCTCATGCAAACTCTGGCTCTCTGTAGTGAATAGTTTTCAGGTTCATTTGGTTTTCTTATCTTATATGCATGACTTGAATTGAAACCCTGGCTGTCCATTTTTGCAAGACTGTCATGGTAAAAATGCGCAGCTGTGGCTTTCACTGCATATTTCACCCATGATATGTCTTGTATTATATCCCCATAATGGGGGTCTTTGAGGTGAAGTTTTGAATACAGTACTATTATAGATAATATAATGTGTTCTTTGTGGTATTACTACTTTCTTCACTAGTGTATATGTGCACTCATTTCTCTTCAAGGACCTGCTCTGTGATCCACGCTGCCACCTTGTTCCCCCGCTCCCTGCTTCTTTCACTCTCTCTCTGTCAGTCTATATCTTGCTCTCTCTCACTTATCTGCAGGTGTAATTGTTGCACTGCATGCTGGCCAAACAACGGGCTAAATGGAGCTTGTTGACTGTGTATTGTTGTCCTCCTCTGGGAGCTATGACATGCACCATTCGGCTCGTGCAGCTCAGAGGTGTTCTCGGACTAAACAAATTGTGCATTTAAGGCACTTGGCCGTGCTCACACCCACCCAGTTGTTGGATATACTGACTTGAATCTATGACATTAAATTTTTCAGTGGCTCGGGTAGGGTTGTTCTTTATAGAAGGTGTTGAAATGGAACCACACAGACAATGGTTTAATTTACCTAAGGTTTTCCAAATAGCACTGAAAGTTTGTTCATTGCAGTTTGTAAACACAACATTCAACATTCTAACCCTAACCCTCCTCTTGGGCTCAACTGCGCATGCCCACTGCCCCTGACAGCAGTGGTCAGGACCGACTTGTTATTCACATTGAACCCTTCTCTACTTTGGCCTTCAAAGTCCTCTTTGAATATTTGCTACTGCTGCCAAGATAGCAACTGGATGCCGTCAAGCTGGAAGAAATGGCGTATACACACTTACCAGTGGAGAAGAGTGAATACAGTACGAGTGCTGAGCGTCGGGCCCATACCTGGCCCATGCTCCCATTGTTGGCAACTGCTGGGTATGGGCCTGTCACTCCAGCACTGGTACTGTATTTACTTTTCTCCACTGGTAAGTGTGTATCCACCATTTCTTCTAGCTTGATGACGTCCAGTCCCTATCTTGGTGTTTTATACGGTAGTACTTACTGTATCAGTGTAAATTATTCACATTATCTCAGTGGATAATCGGGATATATATAATAACAGCCTCACCAAAGTCTCCTGATGCAGGCACAGCACTTATGTAGCTTGTAACGCAGGAATCTAGATCAAAAGCACGGCGGAAAGAAAAAAGAAAAATCCTTAGTATATGGGTGTATTTTGGATTGGACAAGACCACTGAGGGACAGCTGCCTGAAGACACCTGTCCTGCCGGGCACTTAGCAGCTTTTTTCCTTAATCGTTTAATTAATATCACTTGCACGGACCTTTATTACTGACGTTTAGCGTCGTCAGAGTTCAGTGGAGCGATCAGAGGACAGACGTGTAATGTAAACATGTTAGTTTAAATGATCGCTGATCAAGATGAACACTTAAAAGAACTGTGAATATCTATCTATCTATCTATCTATCTATCTATCTATCTATCTATCTATCTATCTATCTATCTGTCTGTCTGTCTGTCTGTCTGTCTGTCTGTCTGTCTGTCTGTCTGTCTGTCTGTCTGTCTGTCTGTCTGTCTGTCTGTCTGTCTGTCTGTCTGTCTGTCTATATAAAATCCTACAGACTCTACCTTTAAGACAGAAAAACTATCACAGCTAAAAAAACAAAAAACACATTGTTAATTTGTGGATCTCTAAGTTTCTGTTTACAGTGAGATTTGTGGCTCACCCAGAGTAATAGGATAATTGTTTCTGGAGGGAGATGCTGCTGTTCAGGTAACAGAAGTTTCTATCTTACAATCTCACCAAAACAAAACCTTAACTTCATCACCAGGCACCAAGGCTGATAAGATTAAAAACACATCTTCTTTACTTCTTCATTACATTCTGAAATACAGTGAATATTTTGAAACCTCCAGTCACTTATTTGAAATTCCAGATCTTTCATGTCAATTTAATTACCGTGTATTGTTAAGAGACATAAAGGAGACATTCGGATGCAAATCCAGCCGAGCTGAGTGGTGGGAGGCTGGAAGTTATTTTTGCGATGAGGTGTTGTGTGAGTCAGACCGCCACACTGCGATTGTAATTAAATTTGGCAAGATGGACAGAGCCTTGACCGGCTCAGTGCCGACCTGTGCTCCATTGTGACTGAAGATTTGTTCTGAACCTCTGAATCCTCTCTGAAGGCCCTATTAGAGCCCTCACCCGATGCACATTCTTTCCCATTATAACACAGGCCTCCCATTCAGCCAGCTAACAGAGAACTAGCTTTACCACCACCCGGCCAAATCTAATCACACATTCCCTCTGTCCCTCCTTAACTTCTTCATTTTTCACCAAGCACAATCAAACCATCCTCCTCTCCCTCCCACTTCCTCTGCCAGCTTGGCTTTTCCAATATGATAATATCCATCTCACCTCCCTTCTCTCATCCACTGCTCTCCTCATCCTCAAAGTGAAAACGTCTTTTCAACGCAAGCATTTCTTGGTGCAAAAGCAGAAGAAGCTCTCTCTTTTTTTTTTTCTTGCGCCCAGCACTGGGGAATGGGAGGGAAGGTGGGAAGGTTTATTGCTGCTCCACTAGGCTGAATAGAACAAAAGGAACCTATTTCTGCCTAGCCAGCAGTTTTGTGGGTCCCAGCAACGCTCTCATTGTCAGCAAGTGACAGCAGCTCTGTGATGAAGTAACTCAAAGCCCAGTCGCTCTCCTGCTCTTCCCACCTGAGCACTCAAACACTAAAGATGCTCAGCCAGCTCCTCCAGTTGCTCTGTTCATCTGCTTGCCCTTTGTCACTCTACAGGTCTGTCTCTCCCTCTGTGCCTCAGCTCATAAGCACTTACAGGTTCTTCTCTTTTAAGGAAACATGCTGAGCTGCAGTGGATGTGCGGTGGGAGTTGAAAACACATGCAGTAATGGAGGAGAGGGACTTGTTAAACCAGACTTTGTGGTAAAAGTTTGTGAATGTTGATGAGTAAGCAGTGGGAACTTGGATGCTCTCTATGTCTGCCTCAGTGGAAAATCATTTTTATATGAGCAGTTGGTTGAAGATGAGCACATCAGGAGCATGCGTCTTTTTTAGTTAAATCTTTAAGCATATGGAGGACATTAAAATGCCCAGCTTGTAAGCATATCCAACCTGGCTTGGATTATACCATAGACTGGATGTAAAGATGGATGTAGTTTTTATGTTTCTAGGGAGCTGCTTTGATGAGCCATCATTGCCACTCTTGCAGCACTTGACTCTACCTGCCGTATGGCTAATCCAAAAAATGAGGCCACACTCTGATTTATGCAGAACTTGAAGTTTTAATATAATATTTAATGGATGAATCTGTTTTTTCTGACTGTAAAGGTGTTTTATTTCTGCTGTGAAGGTAGCCATTTTGACATTAGAGACGATGGTGCACCTCTGTCTTGGCTTCAATTTCTTGCTTCACTTGTTTGTACCTCATTTACACAATGCTCTGGGTAAAAGCATCTGCCGAATGAGTGCATGACGGTTGATGTAACCCAGATACAGGACCTTCATATAGAATCAATTTGAAGGTATCACTATAATCTCTGCAATCAAGCCAAGGATCTTCTTTTTGTACCTTTGGATTCTGTCAGTCTACACATCATCTGATTCTCTATATAATGGCATTGAAAAAAAAGGTGGGTTGACATATTGATAAAAATGAATACGATCATTACAAGCGAAAATTGTTGCCAGTTTTTGGTTTGGTTTGCTCATTCTGTTTGCGTCTGTTTATTCTTTTTTTTTTTTGCTTAAACTTGATCCGTGGAATTTTTCAAAATTCGTTTTGCCATCAGGTGGGATATGGGCATGAATGCTAGAGCTGGATAACCTGCTGGCTTCGATCCTGAACTCCTCATCTCTCCTGTGGAGTAGGGGTGAGGGATGAGGAGGGCCCTTTCGCCTTAGTCAGAAACAGTTTCCACACTGCTCAGCCTGGATTATTCCTCTACTGTATTTACTCTTGAAGGATAAACCGATGCTGCTGAAGAATCATTCCCTTCTCTCCTCAGTCTTCCTCTGAATTTCCGTGAACAAAAATGGGCTTTCTTACCCAGAATTACAGTATTGGCACCACAGGTTATGTCCTTACCTTTTTGTTCTTCCTACAGTTGATTCCTGCTAGTGTGTTAAAACAAGGTGGATTTCATTGCTTTCTTGTTAACGGGGCATGTAATGGTCGTGTAAACCAGACTTACAGTACCAACTCTGAGTTTTTTGTTTTTTTTAACCATAAAGCAGAGCTACCCATTTACATATTAAAGATATATGGATGTTCTTTGCATCCAGATAAATGTTCAATTTATAGTCTTTCTGTCAGCTCTGGTTTGCTGTCTTAAAACTCATGAGAAGAGAGGATCGGGCCCTTGAGCTGCTACATGATCCTCTTTCATTGCCAGCGAGTTGGTGTCTGTCTTTGTCTATCATGTGGTGCAGGGCAGGCAGCGTATGAGTGGGTATAGAAGAGAAGAGAACAAAACGCTTGCTGCTGCTAGAAATGGGTTTGATGAGCACTGACAATGAACTGTACAGTGAATGTGCTGCAAAGCTGAGCTATCCTGCGCAATCTTGTACATGTGAAAAACATCAATAACCAGAGCTTTATAAAAGGAGTGAAAAGCCAATAACTCATTTGCTGTGCCTCCTTTAAGAAACGCGCTGCATTTACTGTAGATGCTGCAGTTGTGAAGGCACTCAAACTGGGCCACTGGGCCAGCTCTGACCTTACCATTTTCTTGGTCAACGGCTGCCTCAATTTCTGCAAGGAAGCTTTCGAAAACAAAACAGGCCGAGGAGGGAAGGGAAGGAACCCTGAAGAACATCAAGCCCGCAGGATAACAGAAGAATAACTCACACAGCATGACAAATACACTGCTTGCTCCTGAGCAACAAAAAAAAAGGCAATCTCAAACTCACTCTGGCCCACACTTCCCTGGAACATCCACTGTGTTCTTTAGTTTGAGTGACAGGACTCCCCCCTGATACCCCAGTGACAAGACAGACTGCCTCAACCTGTCCAGAAGTCTTCAGACCCCAGAGACCTTCACCAGGCTCTTGGCTGAAAATGGCTGTCTGGTAGAAAAACATCAGAATCCACAAAAAGCTCTTTCAGGACTGAGCCGGCTAATACCACTGACTGTCCCGAGATCAAAACTGACAGGCAGTCATTAGCTGTGTGTTACACCCAGAGCCATTTTCAGACCTTTTCACAAGCTACATCGAAAATAACTCCACTAAACAAGAACAGTAAATTGTGAACAACATAAAAGACTTTATCATTCTGTCATTAAATCAGTTTCTGTGTGTGACTGTGGAGAAGGAGTGAGGAAGGGAAGAGTATCTCTTCATTTCAGTACTTGGTTACTCTGGTTTATTTTTTCATTATGTAGTTGTAGTTGACCATCTTTTGACTATAGCAGTAAACTTCCAGGGACAGTATGGTGTGTAATTTTTCAATTCTCGCAGTAACTGTAAGTAGCTGTGCTAAAAACTTGTTTCTCTGGGAAGCAATCCTCCTAGGGTGATTTATGCAAATGCACCTTGGTCCATTATGATTTATATATTTACTGTTTGCTTCACCCTAAAATTAAAGGCACAGCTCAGGGGTAGTTTTCTGTGCATTTATGGCAAAGACACTATCATCACAATGTTCTTCTAAATAATATGAATACAAATCCAGTGAAAGAATTAAAATTGAAATCCATGAAAATAAAACGAAAATGAAAAACACCAGATAAATAAAATACACAAGAGGAAAAACAAATATGGGTCAGATGGGGTCTCAGTTGGTTCTTAAAGGATCTCAGATTTGTTGAATGAGTGTTCAGTCACCCAGGGTCTGCATGTTCAGGGTACACTCAGGAGACCCAGTGTGGAGGACCTAAAATCTTGGCTTGTGGTGTGGAGGTGACAGAGATCTATGATTTATTCATAGCCCAGCCATATGAAGCTCTGAACGTGATAATTAAAATTTAGAAATTAATTCTGAAACAGGAAGTAATTACACAGATGGTAGAATAGGTTTTATATGTGGCCAGCTGTTTTGTTAAAAGCTTGGAAGACAGTTTGAAGGCGCTGTACAAATTTGTTCACAGTTAACAAGAGAATTACAATAAGCCAAACATGATGTGATAAAAGCACGAGCTGACATCTCTGTCGAATTCAGTGTCACCCCAGATCTTATTTTGGTGATTTATCTTAGACAACAGACATATCACTGAGTCAGGGTTGTAATGTATATTAAAGAGGCACCCTGGATTTGCTTTCTTCTCTCACTCTCCTGCACTCTTGAAATCAAGAGGCCCATCCCCTGGCCTGTCCATGAGCTGTTGGAGCAGAACAGTATCGCCCTCATTCTTGATGGACCTCATCACCTGCATCTCTACCTCGCACAAGGCTTTGCTGCTAATAACGTGTCTCTGAAAACACTCAAACTGTGAAAATGAGAATTGATTCCCTTCTGCTCATCACATCCCGTTGATCCTGTACTTGGAGAACAGGCCCGGTTGTGAAAGTTACACCTACCTTCCTTCGCCCTCAGTCACGAGAGCGTCTGCTAAATCCAGAAATTCCCATCAAGGATAATCTTCCTGTGACAACTGAAGCAAAATGTCTCTCAATCAATCCCGGTCACATTTTCCAGGTCAGTGAGTGGCCGAGGGCATCAGTGCATTTTTCCATCACAGAATCTGGTTTACCACCTCCTCCTCTTGTTCCATGGACAAGTTCCAGAGTGTTGACCTCCCTACTGAGCAGATAATTGGATGTCAGCTGCCCTCCATAAAATAGCAGCATGACATGGGGGGGTGAAGAATAAGTTGGGGATGATATACAGCCAACGCAGCATTCTCCAGCAGCCATTCATTTCCAAAACTTTTTTCTCACAGACGACACCAGTGCATTTTGATGAAGACCACTTGTCACCTCAACAGCTTCTTCCCAGAGCTGTCACTGCACTCCGGAGACCCCTTCACAGCCCACAGTCTTCCATATGTGGAGAGGCAGCCTGCAACCCTGCCACCACTGCTGGCTGTTTATTTATTACTCAGCAGTTTGATTCACTATCTTTCTTGAACTCAGCACATTCCTGATTTGTGAAGAAAATGGAAAGCAGCATTGGAATTAGCACTATCCCAAATTATAAAAACAGTTGTGTTATCACTAGCGAAAAACTCGCCTTTTATGTTTTCTCAGTTGTACTTCCTGCAGCTAATGAGGGAAAAAAAACCTGCTGTGAAACCTTAAATAACACCTACTGCATTAAAGCAACACTTACCTTTCTGGAAATTTGACACTTTTCTTTGTTTAAGTTAAAATGCTTTTGATAATCTGATGGCACACTAAAATGTAAGAGAAATCCACCAGGGATAGAAACTCATCATTATTCCATTCTCATATGGTTCTGAGAAAAGTCATTCAGTCATTTCATTCAGTCTGAATCCAGTGATTAGTCGAGCATCCTGAATGTACTTACGTAACCCCTTGCGCACTCCTCTCCACCCCCGACCAGAAAGAAAGGTTTGTTAGGCTGTAAAAAGCAAAGGCTTTTTTTTGTGTGCATACTTGAACACATTTGACCAGCTCCATCCCCTAATTTTATTCTGACCATTGTGAACATCGTTGTGGTTAAACCTCCTCAATCTCAGCCTGAAGGAGACTCACCAGCTTTGCTGTAGTTCTGAATTATTTCAGTGTCTTACCGAACATTGCTAAAATGTTATGAGAATGGAATCAAAAGTTTCACCTGCAGTGCATTTGGAAAGCATTTAGCCTAACCCCAACTCTTAAAGGGGAACTATGCAAGTCTGGTTGTTACTCTGCTTTTTTGCTAACCCTCCTCCAGGCCATGTGCATTATTTTTCAGTGAAGCCGGAGAGAAAGCAATCTGTGGAGCGGTGGATATGCAGTATGTCATATACACGTTACGATGTGTATATTTGTGTAGTCTTATCTGTCATGAACAAGAGATTACAGGCTACGAGACGTGTTTGTGTTGCAGTGTCACAGAGATGAGAGCTGGGACACCGGGGCGGGGGCACTGATCTTGCAAGATTGGTTTTCGGTCAAGAGACGCCAGGTGGAAGACAGAGAACCTCCATTCTCCCTGTAACATATTACAAGTCATGTATGTAACCATCACAATTACTCTGAAGCTGTTTAATTAAGGTAAAAATGTAGCAAAATTAAGGTGGAAATCCTGCATAGTTCCTCTTTGAGGGATCCATTTTCTCTGAATTCCAAAGACTAACCTCGATATCTTCCCCATTCCTCACTTTGGTCAGTGCTCCTGGGAGATATGGTTGTTCCAAGCATCCTGGAGAATCCTGTAGATTTAGTTTGTGAAGGTTCTCAGTCTTCTGCCTCCTCGTTTGATCCTACAGTGACTCCATGTTGTTAAGATCAGGGTCCTGTGGAGGCGGGACCATCTGTCTTAGGGCTTCTTTGTTGGGATTGTGCTGCAGAATGAATTTAGGACCCATCTGATGCGTCCTTGATGGCATTGTGTAATCAGCAGGAATCTAAGCAGGCAAAGTGCCTCAAACCTTTGCACAATGCGGCATCTGTCTGCCTCCAACCAATTAAAATAAAAGTGAGTTGAAATTTCATTTGTGCTGCTCACACCAAAGATACTTTATGCAAGAATAATTAAACGGCCACATCTCTTTCCAGAAATAATGTTCCCATTACTCCGGATTTATCAGACCCCCCCAGACACCAGTTTTCACAGAATTTTTTTTTTTTTTTTTTTTACAAAGAAATGGTTTCTGTGAAAACCACTGACAGAGTGGTGAGAGCACTGCGCTGTCATGGCAGCATCTGTGGGATGTAGAGATCTCATTACATTTCACAACAACTTGCTGCGTACATTTAGATGTTGGTAAACAGAAATTATAAAAGCCCAGGATGATACAGAACTCAAATCATGTGACAATCAAGACACGACCTCAACAACCTCTTCTGCTGCGTGTTTTTGCTGCACTCATATCCTTCCTTTGCTCATATTTTCCTTGTGTTTAAATCTCTGTTAGCAAGCTTTTCCCTTTTCCAAAGACAATGCATCCACCTGACAATGCTGCTGATGACACAGCTTGATTATTGCCTCGATATGCCCCCAGGCTACTGACAATGACAAGCCATTCTACAATGTATAGTTTTGTTTGTTTGGGCTCATGGGTCAGAAAATGAGTCGGTATCTAGTGTGACCGTCATTCTCAAATCTCATTGTTCAGGGTTGATTGCTGATGGTGGCCGGTGGCATTTTGGACCGCTCCTCTTTGATGGCTGTGCTAAGTTGGTGGATGTTGGCAGGAAGGAGGGCACATTGCTGTACATGTAGATTTTGTATATCCCAGACATGCTTCATGCAGGCAATGCTAGAAGTTTTTTGCTTTCCAAAATATCTATCATGCTGCAGCATGAGGTGGTGGCGGCAGATAAACGGCAGAACAATGGACCTCAGGATCATGTCACAATATATCTGTTTATATCTCTTGTTTTTATACAAAATCTTCTGTCAGACATGGCTTACAATATGAAAAGAACAAGGGCTACATGTGATCCAAAATTTAAACAAATAGCTAAGGCATGTTCAGTAGGACACTCAATGTGCCTACACACCAGCAACAGCCTGAACCAGAGGCAAATTTTTTATTTAGTTGTCTGTCCACCCAAACCATTCATGTGCACATGGCATCTCAGTAATGACTTGGGGGAATATACACAAATTCAGTATAAATGTCACCTGGCCCAAGGACGAATGGGTTACCTTTTGATGGTCAAAGGTCAAGGTCACAATGACCTCACCAAATATGATTGTTGTCTTGTGAATGCAACATTTTCAGAACTCCTCAAGAGACTGCCTTCTCAAAAGTTCAAGACTCAAGGCCGAATTGACAAGATTTTGGTATTTAAAGGTCAAGTTCATGGTGGCCTCGCGTTAGGGGTGGGCGATATGGCCTAAAAAAAATCTCCTATGTTTTCACAGCAATTCAGACTCACAGTTTATTATCGATTTTTCCCCCCTACTAAAAATCAATTTGTAGACTATAAAACATCACCTGTTATAACGGCACTACGGTGCTGCACTCACCCGAAGCTCAAACAGATGAACTGTCAGAGGAGCACTCTGCTGTTCCTCCCTCTTCAGCCTGGTGTTGGACTGCACTTCATATGTATAAAAAGACTTCAGACTTGGAAGATCTAACCGCCATTGGAGAGCCAATCAGCTGAGCCAGAGCACAATGAATGTAGAGCTGCACAGCTGTAGCAACATGTGTGTGTGTTTTGTAACATCAGCAAGAAAAAAGAACAAAAACATTGTTGATTGTCCTCTCAATCGCAGCTTGCAGATCGGCAGAAGCCTAGAGCGAACCCACTCTGAGCTACAGGAGCTCAGCGGGGAACTTGGGTAGCAGACATTAAAGAGAAACTCGATTTTCATTGAAACAAATCGACCTAAGCAACAAATTTGAATTCATTGATAAAATCACTTTATTGCCCAGCCCTACCTCATGTAATAGCTCAAACACAAAGAGTGTTTTGACAGAATCATACAACTGAATTCTGTCTTATCTTGAAGCAAGGGGTCTCGCTGAGGTGTACGTTTACAATACTGTGGAGCCAGGGCAGAGAATACTGGGTTCTTTAATATGTAGCCTAGTCAAAAAGTAAAAACCACATAAGACTTGGAAATGGAGGAAAAATGTTGTCCAGCATTTTTCTTTCCTTGACAACCGTGGTGCAATTTATTAGAATTGAAAAAGAAAATCTGAGGCTGTGTCCCAGATGAGGGCCTTTTGTCCTCTCAACCTCGCAATGATGAAAGGATGTTCCCAATGTTGTGAGAGCAGCTTGTTTTTTCCCAAGCTTGGAGGACACAGTGATGTGTGACCTTTTTTAGCCTTCCATATCCCTTTATCCACCATGTTCTGGTCATTGTTTAATGATCAGTAAATGGTAATATACACCATGTCCACAGCTGTGGGATAAAGACCTAAAACCATTCTTAAACCAGCAACTACAGCGTTAAATTTTTATACCTCTGTTTTTGCTCTGAGCTCATACTCTTTTCAAGTGTATCTTTGTTCAGAAAATCCAGACATACCCAGCAGTTTAGTTATCACATCAAATTTAAACACATTCTAATCACGGCCCCATCTCCCTCCACCACGGCTGGCCAAAATTTTTCTCTTTCTTTGATATGCAAAGATATTTTTTTAAAGCCGTGGATGCTCGCATTAGGGGTCTGTTAGATCCATGCACTTGTCATTAGTAAAAAAGCGGCTTTTTAAAATGCTGCTTATGAAAGGATCAGCATTGAAAAGACAACCTTTTAAACGGCGATAAGGCTCATTGTTTATATTCGGCACAGACAAGCACCAAAACAGATACATCATTTTTACTGTCTGTCAGGCCGCACTATTCATTACAAATGGACTGCCTGCCAATAGATTATTCCCCTTCATTAAATATGCTGTAGTGCAGGGATACAATAGCAACCACTAAATGCTTCATAAAATAAACGCTGCCTGTGAAGTGGAGTTAATGCCTTTGATGATTATTTCATGAGTCAAATCAGGATAACGGTGTTTCTGCTCGTTTAGCGATTCCAGGCCTCTCGCAGCCCCGAGGAGGCTTCCATCAGTGGAGGAGGCGAAGCTGGAGAGCTCTCAGTCTCGTTTTACTCCTCGTTTGGTGCAAATGATTCTTCTCCAGCTGACAAGTATCAGCAGCTTCATCTCCTGTAGCATGATGGAGACGAGCTGTCAGGTCGGTGCCCCGCGCAGCCACGGAGTGATGTATTCATTTAATTTCATAGCGATGACATGCTGTACGGAGACAGCCGAACTGGCCGGCTGTACCAACGCCGGCTCTGCCTCTCTCTCTCTCTCTCTCTCTCTCTCTCTCTCTCTCTCTCTTTCTCTCACGTGTTGCAAAGTAAGCATCGGCGACGGAGTGCGTGCAAATGCAATTTCATGTTGTAGAAAAACATTTCCCTGTAATGCCTGTTAATTTACTGTGTGATAATTGTTTTTGTATTAACACAGCCTGCTGTGTGGGTGGCTGATGGGCCATCAGTAGCTCTGTGGAAAGGTTTGAGCTCCTTTAAACTGAACCCCACAAGGCTGCATGGTCTGATGGAAACCCCCCTCCTCCCATTTCCTTTATCGTTTTCTTTTCCTTTATGGCTCAGTCAGTCTGCTGGTTTTATGGACTGCACTGCTGCAACATGATTGGCTGATTAGTTAATTGCATGAATCAGCTGGTGTTAGGGTTTTCCTAATACAATGCTTGCTGAGAGACTTAAGTATGACAGAGGCAGCAATATCTCCCTCTCCTGCGCCTCCTCTCACTGTATGCACTACAGTATATTTTTCATAGACTGGTGATGTATGAAGATCTACGTCACAGCCCCAAGCCTCAGTGCTATGGACACCTTTCAGAAGGTGTGTATGAGTTCATTGCCCCTACCGCTGTTAGATTAGATTAGAAAATCTTTATTGTCCCAGTGGGGCCATTTGGTTTGCAAGAGTAGTCAACACAACGCACATTACACATAATGAAATAAACATTACAATTATTATAAATATACACAAGATTTCATTATAATCTGCAGGCAGACATGAAACACTAAGAGTCCATGAGTGTTTTTTTAGCTGCAAAGACAAGTAGACCAAAAGACCGACCACGGCAGTGGCATGTCTTTCAACTTTGGATATATAGGTGCCATAATTGCTGAGATGTAGGAGCCCAGCCATGTTACCAAACCAAAGTCTGACAAGGCAGGAAAAACAAATTCATCTACATCACTGATAAACCTCCATATTAGCCAGACTTCTAGTACAAGGAGAAGAAAAGCAAGGTGAAAGATAAAATTATAAAAACTATGTGTCATAAACATCCATCACAGCTGACAGACTGGCCTTACGCCTTCATCCTTGACCTGCTCTACTGTGTTTATTATACGTGTGTACAGTTCCTCCGTGCAATGTGGTATCATGAACAACACTGTTAGTTAAGAGCATTATCTGAATATCTATTGTTTGGCTTGTTTCCAACCAGTTTAATTGTCAGACTGCTCCTGGTTCTTGCCCCCCCTCACCCCCATCCCCATGCAATGTGTTTGGTCTAGGACTTTTGGACCGCACTGTTTCTCATATGTAGCCTAGCTGTGGTGTTAAGGGGTCACATCATTGTGTTGCAGATAAGGTAATTAATTATAATGCATACCTGAAAAATGACATTTTGACATCATATCTGACAGAATACTATGTTTGGCATTTTGGATTCTTATGAGTTTTTACTCAGTTTTGTTCATTTTCCAAACAGAGAGATGGATAAATCTGCTGCCCCACAGCCTTGATTGATATTCTGTGGAGTGGGTCCTCTCTCCCTTTCCATAAATATGCATGAGAGCTGTTGAGCTTTGGTATTGAATGGGCTTGATCCCTGTGAGTGGATGTGTGGTTTTATGCCTGAATATGTTGGGATTGGTTAAGTTCTAGTTAGGTTTGTTATGTATATCTGTATGAATGTATGTATGTGTTACAGCTGGGTTGGCCAATATACAGTATATTTGTGTGTGTGTGCCGGGGGTGCAGAGGGTCTAGTGTTGGGGTCATTTGAGGCTACAGGGAAGCTGAAATGTCATGACTGTTTGCCTGCGGCTCTCGGGCTGCAGCTGTCTGCAGCTGGCTGGGTCTTACTTCAGTGTGGTGGATGAGGCTGGAGAAGAGAGCGCACATGGCGCAGAGACAAGCTGCAGGTCGAACCCCTGCAGTCACACCACAATGTGAGGATGGTGGGTGAAAGAGAGATGGCAATATCTCCCCAGGCTTGCACTGAGCAGTCACCTCAGCAGTCGGTTGTTATAGCAGCACCTTTCCCTTACTTCATGTATATACATGTTGTTGTGTGCACAGGCTGGGTAATTAAATTAAAGTGTGTATTCAGAGGTTAGGATGGTGGTGGCCTTTTTAATAAATACGGGATCAGCAAATAATTATAGACTGCCAGTTTGACTGTGGGTTTTACCAGACCACAGCTACAGTGGGACTGCCTGTGAGACTAAATGACATTTAATTTTTATAGTGTAATAACGGGCTTGTGCTGTGTTAATATATTTTCTGTGTGAAACAGCATCAGTGAAACCCCGTGATGAAGTTGGGTATTGGACATTTGTCTGTCCAAAAAACAAATTAGTCCAGATTTATATGATGTTCTGTATCAATATCCATGATCACCAAGAGGATAACTCTCCTGGTACGTTGTCTAATCAGGTTTGGTTTGGTTTGAATGACTGATTATTTAGTCTTTCAAATGTCAGGAAACACTGATAAATAACAGTTTCACAGTCCTATAGCTGTAGGTACCTGATAAACAGGTCAAACCTCAATGATATTCAACTTAACAATCGAGACAGTGACCTAAACCACTGATCAATTATTCAGGTAGTGGGATTAGTTCAGTGTTGGTTGACAAATCAGTCAGCTAATTGTTCCGCCACTGGATCAGTGGTATGTGCTGTAGGTATAAGCCTCTTTATAAGAAGTCCCACTCTTCCTGGAATATTAATATCACAGATTATGTACGTTACAATATATAGGCTTTCTGTGTGCTACCTAGTTTTATCTCAGAAAAGATGTGGAAAATAGCACACTAACCTATTCTGTACAAAACCTTGTACATGGAATGCTTTGGTCCTCTGCGATATTCCTTCACCCTGAACCAGCAGACTGAGCATGTCTAACCTATGACCTCCCCTCTTCCTCTGCAGTTACTTTGAGCTGGAGAGCAGTGGGGTGAGAGAGGAGATCCGCTACCACTACCGCTTCAAAGGCAAGCCGCGCTCCGAGTCCTTCCCCTACCGCCTCGCCGACGGACAGTGGCACAAGATCGCCCTCACAATCAGCGCCTCCCACCTACTGCTGCACGTCGACTGTAACAGGTAATACACGCACACACTTATGCACAGGAAACACCTGAATAAATCTGTCACAAGCGGCTGTGCAGCTTTATTTTTACCATGGTCCTGAAGTGACACTGCTAATGAGCTGTCTGTGTTTATCAAGGTAAATATTTGTTCGCTGCTGTCTCAGTGTGTATGACAGGCTGTTAACTGACAATGAAACATCCAAGGACAAATTAAGACACACAGCGTAAGAAGGCTGTGTCTTTATATAGCCCAGAGGATATACGTTCAGCTCACACTGTTCCATAATGAAGTGGAAAGTAACAATGATATAATCGCCTCATCGATTGGGTAATGAAGGCACTTTTCTGAAAGAGCACTCAGTCAGAGCTGATCTATAAACATGCACCTCAGCTGTGACAGTCCTTCTCAGCCCTCACAGTCCCTCCTGAGTGCCAGGATGGCATCACTTGTCCTTTTCTTTATGTTGTTGCTAGACAGATACTCTGTGAACAAGTAGTGCAAATTTGACTAGAAAAATGCTCTGTCACCTTTCATGGGCGTGTTATTGTATTGATTCTTCGCAGACACCTTTTTATTCCCATTAGGCCCGTGGTTTGTGGATTAATTATGGCTGAAGAGGCCATCTGTCAGATGAGGCTCTAGTGAAGATAAAAGAGACAGAGAGCACATGAAATTGGAGCCAAAACTTTCTGCATACTTACAGTACTTCGGTTGAGAGCTGAGTTAAAAGAGATAGTTACACTGATGGGGGTAGTTTAATACCATTTGTCATCTCATAGTGGCTCTGGTGGTGGTGTAAAGACGAAGGTTGCTACTGAGAAGTCTACACACACAACTGTCGGTACTATTTTAGTGTCTCGTGCATTATTGATGTATATATGCATGCATATGATTTCATGCGCATAACATAGACACCCTGAGCAGCCACTCAGGCTTTATAGCCATGGTAGTAGTGTGTGGATCACGGGTGAGACATCAGTGTATGAAGTAAGGCTGCACAATATGCAAAAAACATCATATTGCAATAATGTGGGCAGATTTTGTGATTACAGTTCCAGTCGGCCACACCTGTCTGTATATTTGACAAGTTCATGAACAATGATTATATTTTCCTTTCAGTTTCACTCAAAAAATATAACACTAAACAAACATGTCCCTTTATGAGAATATGATTTGTTGGCCAAGGTGTCTCTGTAGTAACACAATACTGCTGACAATCAACAACAATATTGTGACACATTTTAGCTTCATCAAAAAAGTTGCAGCTCTTGCGATTTTGCCACTTGGCCATGTTGCAGTTTTGACTGTGCGGCCCGAACATGAAGAATACCAACATCACACGCTTAGGGACTAAATTAGACACCTGCCCTCTATTAAACCTCAGATGACCACAGTCAGGATGCCAAAATACCAGCACCTGTTTAATACATGCCATTAACCCCCTCCCTCAAACCTGCAGCAACCGCACCACACTAATAAAGCACCTTGTACTGTGCAGAAGAAAAAAAAGAAAACAAGCTGCTGTTTAATGAACTAAACGTTGACTCACCAGTTTTGCCTTGATGTGAGAAGAACACATGACAGAGAGCATAAATGCTCTCCCAAGATTCATCAGCGTTAAATCCATAAGTTGCAAATTCTCTAAAGCTTCACAAAGAACATGATCAAAGAACAGTGACTGCTGAAAGTTTTCCCAGATGTATTTTACCAGAATAACAGCTCGCAGCCGGGTGCTTTTCTGCACCGTTTGTTACATCTTGTAGGACCCCGTTTCTCCTTATTGCACTTTGTTTAACCTTTCACTCTAAAATAGTCTGTACACCTCCACAGTAAAATGCTATATGATTACCATATATTTTTCTTATTTTTGTGAGGTTTATTGTGACCTCTGCAAATAAAACTAGCTCATAATATTTCTGCCCTGCTGTTCAGTCAGTATTTAGCTTGTTAATGTTTTATTATTATTATCTATATTAATACAGCTGTATATAGCTGTGCCTCTGCATCACCTATAGCTTAACTCCTCTCAAACAGGTTACTGATGAGCGTTTAGGTAAAAATTCCAATACGTGAAGCTCTTTCTTGTTTTATTGTCATTGCGCACATCCATCAGGGAAGGTATCCAACCATTGTAAAAGCTTTGCAAAACAACATTGTGCTTTGTGCTAATTGCATCTTAAAATATTTTGTCAAGTGTCTGTTAGAGTGTAGGATCATTATAGAAAGTCTTGGCATGAAGCTGTTCCAGCAGGATGAAATCAGGTGGAAATTCAAAGGCGCGTCACACCTGAAAAACTCAAACTGACATAGAGCCCATTAACCAGGTCATTCACCAATACTACTACAAGCCAAACTACAAGTTTGGGAATCATTTATTTTTAATGTGTAGCACTGAAATTCATTTTCTTATTCTCAGTTAACAAACCACAGAGAGACACAGACAGAACATCTGAGGACTTTTATGTAAGAGCTGCTCTGTGAAGCTCGGAGAGTCAACGTGAGGCAGGTGAAGGAGTCGACAAAATCATGGTTATCAAGCCCCTCTCGCCATAGATGTACTGGGTCGGACAGGAAGGTCAGAGACCTCATCTGCAGCCGCGCTCCGCTCTGATCACATGTTTACCCTTCTGCATTTCACCGTGACCCACAGCAGCAGCACCTGACACCACCTGCTTGCAAATCAGCTCTCACATTGTCTTCAAAGTAGCAATCACAGCTTCAGACACCTTTCATCTGAGAGACGACACAGCAGCGTATCAGCCTGATGTGACGCTGTAATGAGGACACAATGTTGTTTTTTTTCCCAGTCACTTTGACCAGTGGCTGATTTGCCACCAGCATCTCAAAATCTGTATTTAAACTCTGCAGTTGTTGGGTCCAACTGCTTGTTTTCATGGTCAAAAGCTGTTCAGACAAAGAAAAAAGAAAACTACAGCCCCCTCTATTGTATCTATTCAGTTTGGCACTGTGCACCAGGTTTTGCCTTTTTACTACAAGGACAATGACCTCTTACCGATTGCCTCACATACTTTATCCTAAGCACATGCCTCTGCACAGTTGATATGAAAAGTCTCAAATTTTTTGGCTTTGATTGCCTAAACTACTGCAACGAAAGCCCATTAAACCAAACTATACTCACTGTCATTTGATGCTAACTTGCAGTGACAAAGCTAGTAATTACATGCTTTTGAACATCTGAGAAACAAATCAGCGAGCAGAATAAGTCCAGAATTACTAATCACACTTCCTCCGAGGGCACTAATAAGAGTAGTGTACACGAGGACTGGATTTAGTTTGGTTGCAAAGGAAAGCAGTTGTTTCTTTTTTCTTTTTTTTGGTTTCTTTTTGTTTTTTTGATTTACATTCTGATTACAGTTATTAAGTTTTCAGCATGATCGTTTGTATTTATTCACACTGAAATATCTTTTTCATGATTTGTTGTAGAGGATTAATACTGATGAAATCATCCCACAAAAAAAAATCAAAATTAGATATCCATTTTTTTCCCCCTTAGTAGTTGTCACAGCCACCAAGTAAATTTGCACAAGAAAAAAAAGAAGCATAAAACCAGAGAAGAAAAAATAGAATATCATATCCCTGCTAACACGATCGTGTCACTGCTCTTAAGTGCCGGGAATGATTTTCCTATTCACAGCAAACTGGCAGACTTAGCCTTGAAATTCAAAGCAATTTGATTTGTGCACTAAACAGCACTTTATTGATTTCAAGGCTCATTAAATGGTTTTAAGAATCTATAAATGTGTGATCGGGCAATTAATTCTCATGTCCTCAGGTGAACTTTTACAACGTAGTTTCTTCCTTGGCCTTCACAGCTCCTGTTTTATTGATGCCTAAACTACGACTTACACAAAAAGCAGTCAGACCCTCTGGGCTCGGTTCACAGTAAAGGAGGCCGGTGTTTCTGATGCAAATACTGACAGGCTGACAATACTTCAGACTCTATTAGTCAGAGATATTATGTTAAAGGGATAGTTCTGCATTTTGGGAAAGATGCTACAATCACCTTCTCACTGTGAGTGAGGAGAGGAACAGTGTCAGTCACACATCTGCCTAGTGTTGTAGCTCAGTATATCAACACAAGCACTCAAAACAAGGAGAGGTGGCTCACCAGTTTCATTTGTCAGTTTTACACTTTAGGTTGTGTTCAGATTCAAGAAATAAGTTACAGTGTGTTGACTACTGTGGTAATGTGTAAAACTCTGACTCTGTAAACAGACGACTGCTCACTAACCTGTGCATGTTCAGCACGTTGGCCAAATGAATTTGCCGGTTTTATTTGACATTTCCAGCTGCTACAAACTCTGATCAAATCTAAAGCGATCAAAAGCATCATGAACAACATGTTGCTGGTGTAAAAGAGAAAAAAAAGTGAAGGCATCTTTAGAGAGAAACGTACAAATCATCAACAAGAACAAGTTACCACCAGGCATTCTGGGAAACTACTACATCACTACATTTCAATCTTGTACTTTTGGTTCTTAAAATAATTATTCCAGATGCTGTAATGAATTCAGCCACTAACTACTTAAATGTCTTTGACCCATGTTGCTCATGAGGATCATCATTACTGAATGAATTGAATGTTCCCTTTATCCCCCATCAATATTTCACTCTTTGCACCCATCGGGGAAATAGGATCGCTCATCAGTGCTCTATTCTTTATAGACTGCCATCTATGTCTATTTCTAAAGTCTGATTGATCTTTAGAGTCTACTTTTTTTCTGCACAGACAATGTAATACATTATTCAACACATTCATTAGAGTAATACTAACCAGATAAACATTTGCTGCCACAGTAACAGAGGATTTGAGTTTTGTTGCTGTAAATGCACAAGAAACAGCAACATTATCATCTATTTGACTAACTTGATCCATCTGGATATCCCTGCCACACCTGTCTGTATATTATACTGTTGGTTACAAGAGAAAAGATCTTTGGATTTCTTCAGGGCAGCGGTTTCAGTTTGTACATGTCATTTAGTTTGACCGCAGCACACAAGACACCATTGTCCAAGTGAAGGACTTTTACCTTAGGTTAGGATTTGGACTTAATCTGTAGGTGGATCAGACACTGGAGAGTTCATGGATCCCTCCACCCCTCTCCACGCTGAGTCTGTTTCCTCGTCTGCCACTCTCTGAGATCAATTCAAATAGTTAAGTCATGGACAGCACACCGATGGAGCAAACACAGGCAGTGCTGCCTTTAGCCGCGATGAAGCTTGTCGATGACAGATCTGCACCAGCATGCTATGTTAACCCTATGCAGTGTACAGTAATGTGGCACACACTTGAAGATTAATTATCAGTATTTTCAATGACACAACCACTTGCCACAGTACTAACAGTCAAAACTAACAGTCATTGAACAACATAGTGATGGTATGAAAGGAATAATTCTAAATAAAATATAGTAAAACATATCAATGAAGTAATTCACATTCACTTTAGAAAATTAGCAGTCTTAGTTGCAGAAGCCAGTGGGGATATGAATAAAGAAAAGGAATCAAGAATCTAAATTTTAACCCACACATTTTACAACAAGATTTTGATTAGAACCAGAAGCTCACAACAAAAATTATGATTGTAAGAAGAAATACAACAAAGCTGCAAGCGGCTAAAAACAAATGTGTTTTATATTTTGTTCTGTCTATTGTCTAAATGAATGTTGGATGTATTGTTGGAGAACAATCGACAATATTATGTTGTCTGTGAACATTTTAATGATACGTTTAGTAACAACTTTGTTTTGACAAAAATGTAAATGAACAACTTGTCTTCTTTGAAAATGTAATCCGGCAGCAATTAGGTGTCCTACTGATCATTTTGCTGTTGCAGCTCAGCAACATAGGCACTTAATTTCTGAGAGGCAGACATCAGTCGCGACTATGTCTGAATTTCTGATGTTAAAATTTCCTTTTGGACTTTTCAACCATGTTGCCTTGTAGTCAGTTTTTGAATTATAGGTCAAATATGAACTTTGAACCTTAGTAAAATAAAGTAGTCACAGGATTCAAGTGTTAAATAAACCGACAATGAACAGTAGGAGCAGTTTTACTGAGGATGTCAGCTTACTTACCTACATACTTCAGCATTTAAGAGCTTCAAGGTTGTAGATGAACAGTGCTGGAGTTAAATCAAACAATTTTTCATCCTGAGTCTTTGACTGTTATTTCTGTCAGTTATTCTAGAAAGTGTGTGTTAAACATCGTTCTGGTCCTTTTGATGACAGTCATGCCACACAAGCCTCCTCCCTGTCCCTTTAACAGCAAAATACATCCCCCCGGCACATATGTTCCATCAAGTACATGATTTTCCACTTTGTGTGTACTGGCTGAGATGCTGTCACTAAAGTTAAAGTGGAGCCTCTGAAAACCCGTAGCCTAGAGGAAACCTCTGTGATTTATTGGAATACAGTTTGCTGAAAGGTCTGCAGTTGGACTTGACACAGCCCCAAATCAGTCCTAAATAATTATTGAAGTAATGAGTTAATCAAGTTATGTTGGAGAGCTGCAGTCTTGAGATTTGGAGGAGTCGAACCTAAATAACAAAACAGACTGACTTCACCTTGTTGAGACCTGTAACTCTCTAACATACCTTGAACCATCTGTGGTTGAGCCATGTTTGAAGGTTGAAGCTCAGACCCTCAATGATAGGAAGGTATTCCAGTATCACTTCAGCTACTCTTTCAGTCTGATCACCGCCTTTTGGCTGTTCAGTTGTAACCTGAAATTAATTTTTCATTAATGAATCCATATTGCTCAGTGAGGACTCGGTGTGGAGGCTGCTTTACCTCTGGTGTCCTGGACTTCTGAGGACTTGCTCTCATCTTATCTGACAGTATTCAGTCTCTGTCAGTAATCATGTTTCCCCCCTGCACATTGATTAATGTAGTTTGCCTCAAAGCTCATCAGCTCAACTTATTCACAAGCATAACATCTCCATTTGCTGTCACCTTAACAAATGATCCTGATCAGTCACATGGTTGTACTGAATAAATTCCTGTCCCCAAATGAACATTATCATTAGTCTGGGGAAGCTGTGCTCCCAGTTGTTGTTTCTCAAAGGACAATTCCAGGCAAATTCAACCTGGGGCTATAGTTTCCTGATATTTTAGGTCTAAAAGAATGAATGTGAAGATTTTCTTTTTAATTGCTCCTGTTATGCAGTAGTTCTGTCTGTCCCTGCATCGCCACAGCTGCATATAATGGGAGCGGGCAGACCTTAGGCTGTTTAGGTTATTTACATCCCACAAAACTGCTTTTTTTCCCCAGGCAAT